>JAWQFJ010001229.1:20000-77500 GCA_034096865.1 Theodoxus fluviatilis
CTATAATTGTCTGCCTGTACACATCAGGTGCAGTGAGCCATTTCTATAATTGTCTGCCTGTACACATCAGGTGCAGTGAGCCATTTCTATAATTGTCTGCCTGTACACATCAGGTGCAGTGAGCCATTTCTATAATTGTCTGCCTGTACACATCAGGTGCAGTGAGCCATTTCTATAATTGTCTGCCTGTACACATCAGGTGCAGTGAGCCATTTCTATAATTGTCTGCCTGTACACATCAGGTGCAGTGAGCCATTTCTATAATTGTCTGCCTATACACATCAGGTGCAGTGAGCCATTTCTATAATTGTCTGCCTATACACATCAGGTGCAGTGAGCCATTTCTATAATTGTCTGCCTGTACACATCAGGTGCACCATTTCTATAATTGTCTGCCTATACACATCAGGTGCAGTGAGCCATTTCTATAATTGTCTGCCTATACACATCAGGTGCAGTGAGCCATTTCTATAATTGTCTGCCTGTACACATCAGGTGCAGTGAGCCATTTCTATAATTGTCTGCCTATACACATCAGGTGCAGTGAGCCTCAACATTGTAGTAATCTCATTTCAATCCATCCATCCACTGATTATGTACAAGGTGCAGAGCTGTGGTTCAAATACTGGGATGAGATAAATCTGGATTATTGATTTCTTGATATGATAATTATTTGAATCTTTATTATCATTTGCAGAACCCTGTCTACTCAACACTCTGCAGGTCTCAGAATCACCTTTGAAAGCTATGTGTTCCACAACCACCATCATCATGAGAGCATGGGAGCCACCAGCCCTGTGTTTAAATATCTTCTCAGAGGCAGTCAACTTCACGCTTGCTATGATGTCACTGACTTAGAAGTTTGCACAGCTTTGGCAAATTGGAGGCATAGACCTCTGTAGCTGTGGATTTCTGCATCAGTTTAAAGCCATGCACATCCATGCATGTAATTATGTCTGTGTGTGAATGATACCTGGCAAACATCTACAATGCATCTACCCCTCTGTATGACTGCATTAGCATTGGTTCAGTGCCTACCACATGCCAAAGCAAAAACAAAAGTGTTTTACCAAAACTTCCCTTCCCTTCCAACATGTCTACAACACTTACTTTCTCCTTTCCAAGGTCTCTCAGTTTCTCCTCACTCCTTTTCTTGTAGTCATTCAGGTCGGCCACGGCGGCCTGGTGCTCTCTATTGCTTTGTATTTGCATCTCCTCCTGGAAAAAAAACACATACACTAAAAGAGTCTCCATGAAGGAAAAAATCCTTGACAATTTAATATGCAAAACTCCAAGTGAAAATGCAGGTAAAAATCCTAAATGGGACTGTTTCACTGTTTGCATTATGTCGCGAGATGGTTGCAGTTTGTGTAGTCGATTTTCTCGTTCATGTACCTGTGTGTGCACGCTCGGCGTGTAGTGTAGTTGCAGCGTATTAGCGCGCCTCTCGTCCTTGTTTTTTCTTTGGGGTTCGGTAAATCGTGGACGTCATCAAACACGCTTCGAGTGGACGTCACTGAGTTCTGTTAGTCTTTTGAATGCTAGTTTTGGCAGGACCGTTTTGAGCGGCAGGTGCAAACGAACCTGCGTTGTACCAACATCTCTTTTGGGGTGTTCGGCGGAAGAGTGGTGCGACTGCTGTCGACCCAGTTCGTGGCGTGACTTATGTCAGCCCGGTTAGGTGACAACTATATGGTTGTTGTCGGGCGTTTGTCGCCAGAAAGAAACCATCACCAGGGGAAGGGTAAAGATTCTTCCATGTAAGTATTTGCCTGGTGTAAATGTCTTTTGTGTATGTTTTGACCACGTTGTTTGGTCCGCTGTTCTGTGTGGGGGAATGTCGGGTGGGAAGGTAGGAATAGGCAACAGTAATTTAGCACAGTTATTTATTGTTCATTCATTTTCTCTCATTCCCATTATCACTTCGTTTGCATCACGTCATGGTTCGGAATTGTCTTGAATGTTATTATCTTTGAGGGCTAAATGCCTCTTGGTCTCTAGCGAGTGATTAAGGTATCTCAGTATCTGTGACCCATTAGTGACAAGAATGTAAAATTGGGGTCACACGCCTTAATTAGCTGGTTTTCCGTGTGTGAATATTATTGCTTGACTTTGAATTTGTGTACCATGTTGTATGCCACGTGTTCTAATTCTGGCCATTTAGGCCTGGGTTGTATTTTTCACGGGATCGCCGTCCGAGGTCCCCGCTACATGTCATCGCTGTCTTCGTTGCCTTCATCGACTCCGCACTTCATCGTCATCGCATCCCTGACAGTGCGTGCTGCTCGTCGACCTGAGCGCACCGGGTCAGGGGAAGATCATTCGACCTTCATCGTCGCGGGCGTCTCGTCGTCGTCCCCTGTTCCCCTCCCTCAGTTCTGCGGCCGTTCGCAGAAAGCCGCACTGGGACAGTCTATGGACACACGTTGAGTTTTGGGTTGATTGTAATTGCGTGCGTGGCCTTATGTGGGTTGTGGTCAAAGCCGGGTGTACATAACTTCACGGTAGAATTACTTCATCAGTCACCCCGCAGATCATACCATCATTCACCATCCCCTCCATTCTACATCATTTTACATCGTTGCCAGAGCAATAAAACCTTCGTTTGGCCAATAATAATCATTGAGTTCCTGACTTCCTCTGTGTGAGAGGTTTAGGTCCCACCTAGCAGGTGCAGGACGCGACACATAATCATACCAATCAAATCATACTCAATCACCTAAGGGGAAAAATTATCTTTTTTTTACATCAAATTTTTTTA
Source organism: Theodoxus fluviatilis (assembly GCA_034096865.1). Taxonomy (NCBI): domain Eukaryota; kingdom Metazoa; phylum Mollusca; class Gastropoda; order Cycloneritida; family Neritidae; genus Theodoxus; species Theodoxus fluviatilis. The sequence continues at coordinate 22,762 of JAWQFJ010001229.1, forward strand.
CATTCATGATCTGTCTACCTTGATTTGAGTAGTTTGCTTCTGAAGGTTTTTTCCTGCTCACATTTCTACAGCTATGCATCAGTAAGTTGCATTCTAAAATATTCTGATAGTAATTATCATTGAAAATGGAGTTTTTTTAAGCAGATGAAAATCTCAAAATGCATGATTTCTCCTTTATTATTTTTAATAACAATTTTGACTGATTACATAAAATCATTTTTCATGACTTCTGCCTCTTTTGACACACTCACATACTGTGTGAAATTGAAAATACTCATTACAACCTGCACATATGAAATGGCCCAAATCGTTGCTTACAGTATCTCTGCTGCATAGTGCTGGCTCACTCTCATTTCAAGATTTAGCTGCTTTTGTATTTATTAATGTTATTATTGCTACCCTTGAAGGCATCCATTTTTATTCCTGACAGGAGAGATTTTGAGATAGACATCTAGCTCATTAATGAAGCAATTCTAGATAAACAGTAGCACATACTCTCACATCTGCTAACTTTAAAGCAAGAGCAAGATCAGCATTTCAACATCAACTGTGTCACAAAAATCTCATGCTTGGGAAGGGATTTTGCTTGGATACCTTTTTTGCACTTTGACAGACTATTACAAATATTCACCAAGTCTCATTCAGGTACCAGCAAACAAACAAACACACACAGACACAGATACACACACACAGACACACACACACACACAGACACACACACACACACACACACACACACACACACACACACACACACACTCGCTCAATCACTCAATCACTCAACCACCCACCATCTCACTCGAAACTGCAAAGAAAATGCAACCTTCTTTTTTTTTACCTCAACCACTTTTAAGCAAAAGTTTTCAAAGTTTGGTGCAATTTCACATGCAATCAGTCATCTTAATGTATAAAGAGGGGATGCAAGCTAAAAGAGAATTTCAACCATCATGAACATGAGCCAAAGATTACAAAAGGTGGTGCCTGTTCATTAACTCAGGCCTGTAGAACACAACATGATGCCCAGCAACTTCTACTCTGTTTGGGACTACTTTCACATCAGTGGCATTGCATGAAGACAATCCACAACTTATAAACATGTTTTCATGTGTACCTCAAGAATGCTGGGTATAAATGTCTCTATTCAATATCAAGTACACGTTCATCAACTTCCTGACCTTCTTCTGGTTTGGAGGGGAAGTAATCCATCCATACACCGCATGCACAATAAGGACCTGTTGCCTCCTCCTTTCGGAAACCTTCATGTGGTGGTGGAGGTGATGGTAGTGGTGTATTGTTGTCATAGTGTTGTTGTTGTTGCAATGGGTGATGTTGTTTTTCAGCATGTGCCTAAGCTAAAATGGATTCTTTACTGCAACATGTCTAATATTATCTTTATTATCTAAAACACATCAAGGCACATGACAAAATTCAGAATACATCTGTACATTCTCAGCAGAAGGTGATACATGATCTGATATGAACCATACCAAATGAGTTTATAGCAAAAGGTTATGTCGTTGAATCACCAAACAACCAAATAGGCAAAGCATGTTTGCATGAGGCTGATTCTAAGATCTAACACAGAGCTGAAGCTTTGACAGAACTTGAAAGAGAGTAACTCCAAACAAACAATTTTCAGCTCTAGGTTTTGGGTTGATTCAGTCAAATTCACAGACAAATTGTGTGAATTTTTCTCTCTCCTCCATCACCCCCACTCCCCACTCCCACACATATACACACGTGTGTATGTATACATAAAAACACACTTACACACACACACACACACACACACACACACACAAACACATATACACACAAAAACACACACACACATACCAAAACAAACACAAACACACAAATACACACACACACACACATGCACACACACACACACACACACACACACACACACACACACACACACACACACACACACACACAAAAGCATGGACATGCACACAAAAACACACACACACACACAAACCAAAACAAACACAAACACACAAACACACAAATACACACGCACATGCACACACACACACACACACACACACACACACATACACACCTTTCTTCAGTATCTATCAAATGCATAACCCTACAGTATTGCATAATGTAGAAATTAAAGGACCATGACTTGCTGAGGCCATCACTGCACCAAAAGGTTAAAGTCAGAAAATGTCCATCTGAGCTATGGCTGGTGGTGGTTCAACATTGGGAATCCTGCCCACTTCAACAAAGCGTTCCCTGGCTGAGCTACACTACAGGAGCCCAGACCCAAAACCCCAGCCACCAGTGGTTACAACTGAAGAACAGCTCCCACCATGTGTCTCTCTCTCTCGGCCAAGTGGTTAACGAACTCGATCTGCAGTCGCTTGTGGCTAGCGGGTGTGATGTTCGAAGCTGTGCGGTTCCCAGAGTGGCATCCATGAGCAAGATGCTTTACTCACATTGCTTCTCCCCACCCAGGAGTAACACCGGGTACCTGTGAGGGCAGTGAAGGGTTGCTGTAGTGCGATTAACCCTCGCATGTGACCAAGCGCCAGCATCAGGTTAGAATGCTCCCCAGGGAGTGGAGTCGGTGCTGGTACCTGACTGCGTGCATCTTATCTGTCCGTCACTGTGTTTGTTGTCAGGTGCCAGTGAGGGATTGCTTGTGCGGCCCAGCGATCAGGGGGCAAAGTGTAACGCGGTTTGAGGCCCAGACGTGGGTGATAGGTCGCTATAGAAATCTGCACCTTTACCTTTACCCTCTTTTACTTGACAAAAACTACAATGCTCACCATTTGTCTCTCCAGAAAGTTGATCCTTGCACAGGCATCAGCATAGTCCCTTCTCATCCGCTTCGCTTGCATCTTCAGGAAATACACAAAGCAAGGCTGTAGCATCACACCAATGTATACCTGCATATATGTATATATGGCACTTTGCAAAAGGTAATTTCCACAAATGTACTCATGGCATGGGCTGTCCCATTCTGAACACAGAGACAGTGACTGTAGTCTCAGCCGTGGTGAATGGGGATGTCACGGAGCGGCCACATCAGATAAGTGAGTCAGCTATCAGCAACCCAGACATAGTATTGGCTTAAGCACCAATGATGGAAAGATAAATTTTTCAGGAAGCTTCTGAAGTCCTTGTTGTTGTTGTTTATCTCTCTCTTTTTCTTGACACACAGCAACGGACAGTGTATTGCTGTGTACATGCTGCTTTGCTTCCTTGCTGGCATCTTTAGCAAATGCACAAAACAAACTCTTAGCACTGAACCGATGATCAAACACTGCATTTTGCACTGCAAAATGTATTCATGTAATATTGTATGTATATGTTGCTCAGCCTTATTGCTCGCAAACTCTTAGCACTGAACCGATGATCAAACACTGCATTTTGCACTGCAAAATGTATTCATGTAATATTGTATGTATATGTTGCTCAGCCTTATTGCTCGCAAACTCTTAGCACTGAACCGATGATCAAACACTGCATTTTGCACTGCAAAATGTATTCATGTAATATTGTATGTATATGTTGCTCAGCCTTATTGCTTCGCAAACTCTTAGCACTGAACCGATGATCAAACACTGCATTTTGCACTGCAAAATGTATTCATGTAATATTGTATGTGTATATGTTGCTCAGCCTTATTGCTTCCACCTTTGGCAAACATACAAAACAAACTTTCAGCACCAAAGCAACAAGCTCTGCATTTTCATTTCATAATTATATGTATTCATACTGCTCACTCTTTTTGCTTCCTTCTGAGGCAAACATATAAAACTAACTTTTACTGTTTTAGTTTCAAACCAATAAACATGGCATTTTCCAATGTTTAATGTATTCATTTAATGATGTATACATGTATGTTGCTAAGCTTTTTTATTTCCGTATTTGGCAAACATACAAAACAAACTTTCAGCACCAAAGCAACGAACACTGCATTTTCAATTCATAATGTATTTATTCTGCTCAGCCTTATCTTTTTGGCTTTTCATCTATGGCAAACATACAAAAGTAACTTTAAGCATCAAACCAATGAATACTGCATCCTCCGATGTATGGACCCCCGTGGGATGGGGGTGAGAACAGACCCAACATGCCTCCCCACACATTGCAACAAAGGCAAACAACTAGGCAAGTTGAGGTTTGACTTGCACTTTCTCTAACCAGTTCCATGGCCCGCAAAGGCTGGCAGGCCATAAAGCCCCACTCATTCATTCATTCATTCATTTATTCATTCATTCATTCATTCCAGTGTATGGTGTACTATGAATGCAAGCAGCTGACCCTTTTCATGTGCATCCTCAACAACCACTCAAGTCACAAAACAAACAAATTTCACCATCAACTGCATCTTTAAAACTCTTAAGATTCTGTACTGCCCATGTTACTGCCCACCCTGCTCAAACCTGTACTGCCCATGTTACTGCCCACCCTGCTCATTCCTGTGCTGCCCATGTTACTGCCCACCCTGCTCAATCCTGTACTGCCCATGTTACTGCCCACCCTGCTCATTCCTGTACTGCCCATGTTACTGCCCACCCTGCTCAATCCTGTACTGCCCATGTTACTGCCCACCCTGCTCAATCCTGTACTGCCCATGTTACTGTCCACCCTGCTCAATCCTGTACTGCCCATGTTACTGCCCACCCTGCTCATTCCTGTACTGCCCATGTTACTGTCCACCCTGCTCATTCCTGTACTGCCCATGTTACTGCCCACCCTGCTCATTCCTGTACTGCCCATGTTACTGTCCACCCTGCTCAATCCTGTACTGCCCATTTTTCTGGCCACCCTGCTCAATCCTGTACTGCCCATTTTACTGCCCACCCTGCTCAATCATGAACCGCTCATAGCTGCCCACCCCACATGGACTGTTACTTGACTATCTTTTCCTACAAATTCCTTAATCATTACAGGAATGGGAATGAAATACGTGAAATACTTTCAGGACCTTATGAGTTAATTGTGTATTGACTGCACATGTTGCAAGCTGCCATCAAGGTCTACTGTTCACGTGGACAATAGTGATGCACAATGGCAGGAAACTTGTCAGGGTGACTGATGGCTGAGGGATAAAGTCTTCGATGACACAATAGCCTCAGCTCTAGTGTCACAGCCATTCACCCACATTCAATGACATGACATTTCTCACAGAAATGTAATATACCACATTGGAGTAGGCATAATAATACATGGTAATTGTGTGCATATATACACTAATGCAAGAAATGTGTATTCATCATTGTCATCATTGTCATCCTTACTCATCCCATGTCGTCGTCTTCCTCCTCCTCCTCCTCCTCCTCCTCCTCCTCCTCCTCCTCCTCCTCCTCCTCTTCCTCTTCCTCCTCCTCCTCCTCCTCCTCCTCCTCCTCCTCCTCCTCCTCCTCCTCCTCCTCCTCCTCCTCCTCCTCCTCCTCCATCTTCTTTTTCGTCTTCTTCTTTGTCGTCTTCTTCATTTTCTTCTTCTTCTTGAGTTGTTCTTCTTCTTTTCAATTTTTCTTCTTCTTCTTTCATCATCATCATCATCATCATCATCATCATCATCATCATCATCATCATCATCATCATCATCATCATCATCATCATCATCATCATCATCATCATCCTTGTCATCATCATCAGTCGTCATTATCATTACCACCTTCACCACCACCACTGCCACTATCATCACCACTATTACCATCATTATCATTCAAGTTGACCAACAGCTATGCAAGAAATGAGGTTTCAACACTGGTGACCACCGGAACATAAACATCAGGCACTATGCAAGCACAGCTGAGAACCTGTCCTGGATCATGTGACCCATGTGGTGTCATTCTGCCATCTTACGACCTTTGGATGAGGCAAGTAAAAGCATGGCATATCACACCTTTCAGGGAGAATTATTTTCTCTGGTAGACATCAACCCCAAACACAGAACAGGTGGTCCTACCTCTTTGATTTCAAAGGATTGAAACACCTCCTCTGCTAACTGCAGAAGCATGATATGATCTACTTGTACTTCCTGACTCATAGCTGCTCCTTGAAAAGAAAAGAAAGAAATTACTTGCACATTAGTGAGATGGCCAGTTGAACATGTTTCAAGTGACTATTAGTTACACAAATAATCATGATGCAGCAACTAAATTGGTACGAGTTTGCACTCATCTCACAGTGAAAAAGCAATCTTGTTTCTCCCCATCAACAACTGGCAAAATGAAACAGTGGATGAAAATTCCTTGAGAAAGTTTCCTGTCCAACCTGCTTACATTCTGAACTGTGAAAAATAAGATGGTCTTAAGTCCACTAAAGAAAGTGATGTTGACCAAGTGGAAAGAAGAGAGAGAGAGAGGAGAGGAGAAGAGAGATAGAGGAGAAAGACGAGAGAGAGAGAGAGAGAGAGAGAGAGAGAGCCATCGAGAAAGGGGGGGAGGCAGGGTGGAGGAGTCTGGAAGGGGGGGTAGGGGGAGGGGGGGGGGGAGAAACGGGGGGAAGGGTGGTAGTTGGGGACAGTATGGACAGAGCCCAGCCCCGAGATCGTCAACACGACTAACAGCAGTGCCGGCAGGACTCGCTAGTGCGAACTCGAGAGAGATAGAGAGGGAGTAGGAGAGAGAGAGAGCGCTAGAGCAGCGAGAGAGAGCGAGAGAGAATAGATGAAGAAACAGATAATTGAAACACATAGAAGAGTATCAAACAGGCTAAGCTAAATTGTGGCAAAGCCAGACCCACGCATTTTCTAGTACTTTTTCACCCGATGTGTGTGTGGTCCATGTGTATGTAAAGGGGGTGTGAGGTGGAGAATGGAAGGGGGAATTTGGAGGTTGAAGTTGAATATGGGGATGAGATGGAAGGACTTTTTAACAACTGATGAATGGGAGACAACCTATCAGTCAACAGCACTGTTTCAATTTAACTGATGCATGATAATTATCAATCACTGACAGGTTGGCTGAAAGGTAAAATTCAAAAAGAAACATTTTTAAAGGCTGATAGGAGACTGTAAAATGAAAAAGATCATCCCAAAACATACACGGTATGATTTTATTCTTGGATGAAAGAAAACGAAGAATCGAAGGGGGAGGTGGAGGAGAGGAGGGGGGGGGGGGAGGGAGGGGTGGGGGTTCGTGGGCTTGGGGGCGTGGGGGGAGTGGAGAGGTGGTGAAGTTGGAGGTGTCGGTGAGGCTGTCGGCTGCGAGCGGCGAGAGAGGAGGGAAGGAAGTGCCGGTGGTAGGGCAGTCAACGGGTGTACGTGCGGGAGGCGGGGTGATCGGGGGAAGACGGGGGAAGGGGGAATGGGGGAGGGGGAGGGGGAAGGGGGAGGAGGAGGAGGAGGAGGGGGAGGAGGAGGAGGAGGAGGAGGAGGAGGAGGAGGAGGAGGAGGAGGACAAGGGGAAGCGACTATTGTCAAATAGAGTTGCCTCCCCCTGTCACTCAACAACTACCTTAGTCACCACAACCTCTACTGGTGCCACTACTGACTGGCTTTGGCGCAGGGAATGCAGCTTGTCATAGGGACACTTTAGTGTGAACATGTGATAGAATGAAAGTACTCTGAAAATGTTGAACCATTTCATATAAGTGCACTTTCCTGCCGTACGAATCAGATACCATGTTGATAGTCTGAACTAAATTTCCCGCGCCGCACTACATTCAGTTTCGCACCTCATCGGATGAAAGAGTTAGATATGAACTTTTAAAAAGTAATACACACGCACGCCATCCGCAATGACTTAGACACCCTAGTGGCTAAGCACTTCAGGTCCCCTGGGCATTGCCTATCCCACAGGAGAGTGACCATTATCGAGAAGATACATGTGGACGATGCTAACATCCGAAAGCGGAGAGAGAAGTTCTGGCGCTTCAAGTTGCGCACCAACTACCCTGAAGGACTGAATGTGTTAGACTGAGAGAGATAGATGGATGGAACTATGAACACTTAGAGAGAGAGATAGAGAGAAAGTTGAAGGGAGATAGAGAGATATAGAGAGAGAGATGGAGATATAGAGAAAGAGAGAGGGAGAGAGAGGTTGAGAGAGAGATAGAGAGAGAGAGAGGGAGAGAGAGAGAAAGAGAGAGAGAGAGTTATAGAGAGAAAGTTAAAGATATAGAATAAATAGAGAGAGAGAGAGGGAGAGAGAGAGGGAGAGAGAGACACAGAGAGAGAGAGAGAGAGAGAGAGAGAGAGAGAGAGAGAGAGAGAGAGAGAGAGAGAGAGAGAGAGAGAGAGAGAGAGAGAGAGAGAGAGAGAGAGTTTTGAGTGCCTACGTCATGTCATTCTAAAGTTTTTTTACGTCACGTGTTGCATCATTTATGTTTGTAACGTTCACTGAAGATCGAAGGGCGTGTGCCCGAAAGACTTTGATTTTGGTGTTTGTCGTGTGTTTGTTTCTTATTGATAAAAAGTAATATCAAAAAAGTTTGCATAACTGCATCGACGGATGCTGTTTGTACTGAGTTTCAAACTTGAATTGCAAGAAATGCAGACAACCACACTAAACTTACATGGTTTCCTGCTGTGATCTAAATCAGTAAATGTAGAGCGGTCTTTGGCCATACTCTGGGATATATCATATATTGTCGTCTGCTATTGTTAAGGATAATCGTCAATGTAAACAACGCGCTGATTTTGCTTTTTCGATAACTGGCCAGCAATTTCAAAGACACAAATTATTTTTCAGACCGTGAACATTCCGCAACGCTATCCAATATTAATCAAGTTTTGTGTCCGAAGGATGCGAAAACTATTTCCGTTGACACGCATGCGCGTAAATATTTCACTTCCGCTTGCAGGGTAGTTGTGCAACGCCAACAGGACTCTACCGAGGGTCGGAGGAAAAGCGATAATAAATTTTCCCACGTGATTTTCCCAAGTGGTGCAACTCGAACCATATCGAGAGGTTGTCGAAACCAAGTCAGCCAATCTCCTATAAAAATAATTGCACCACAGACGTCCGCAATTCAAAGGACAGCAGCTGTCGCCGCGGCCTGCGTCGTTCTCGTGATACTGATACAGTGATCGAGTAACTAGTTCGTCGGCTTACTTAACTCTTAAGGTCTACGTTCTAGCCAGAGGACGATTTCCACGTGGCCAGCGCTGAATTCAGTAACCGTTATAGAATCAAGGGTAACCGAAATTAACTCCGGTCAGAAATATTCACGTCATCATTTCTCACGCGCGCTGCGATTCCCTGTCATCAAAACAAACAAGAATGGCCGATTCAACTCTGATCGAAACCCCCGTGGTGGACGCTACACAGCCCAGCACCAACCCTTGGTTGAAGAGAGGAACTGTAGCTAGCCCAAGCTCGGCATCATGTCCCTGGGGAAAGAAGCCCGCCCACCAGATCCCCGCCTCCCTCCACGATGTCATCCACGAACAGATGAGTGAGACGCTGGCAAAGGAGCTCCAGGACCAGGAAGACTCGCACTCGCTCCTTCTCAGTAAAAAACCCTCGAGGTACGTTGTGACTGTGACTCAGTGCATTGTTCTCTACGCCTTTCCGTTTCGATGCTCGTTACGTTAGCCCATGAGTTTTCAGTTTCAACCCCTTGTTCCCCAAGTGGTTAGATTGACGCACTCTGTGCCTTTCGTAACTTGGGAAATCGTGATTTGACCTGCTCATCGAAATTACAGGCCTCAATAGCCTTCTAAGTCGGATTGGCCTTAAATATTCATCCATCCATCCATCATCCCCTTGTAATTGAGAAATGGATGAAGTGCTTAACTCTTTTATTTCCAGATGACTGTGTGTGTGTGTGTGTGTGTGTGTGTGTGTGTGTGCGTGTGCGTGTGTGTGTGTGTGTGTGTGTGTGAGGGTGTGTGTGAGGGTGTGTGTGTGTGCGTGTGCGTGTGTGTGTGTGTGTGTGTGTGTCTTCCCTTTCTTTACAAGGACTGCCTTGATTGGCGATAAACAAGGTTATTAGGGGGGGGGGGGGGGGGGGGGGGGGGTGGGGTGATTGTGTTGAAAAATTAATGTACTTTGTAAATTTGGATATTGTAAAACATTTAAATTAAAGTAAAGAGGTCATCTTGTTGCCTATTTCAGTATTTCTGTGTGTTACAAAAATAGTAAAGCGACAAGATTTTGTTTTCAGATGACATATGCAAAGAACATGTTACAGGAATCACCAAGTCAGTTGATATATATATACAAACACATAGTGGCAGTTCATTATCCACACTGCACCAGCATACTGCTCCATCAGAAGTGAGGTACATTGGCCACAAGACATGAGCTAAGTGAAATCACTGCACAAAGTCCGCACTGTTCAGTCAATGAATGGTCTTCTAGGAGACAATTCCTGGTCAGATTACAGCAAAAATGCTTCCCATACTTTCTGCACATGACAAATGACCTCCTTTCAACCTTGTCTAGATGGTAACATCAAAAACTTTTTTTTCTTGAGTCGTCATGAACTGGAACAGCAACGTGACTACGGATTGCAACATTTGATTTCTTCATGGGGACTTCAAAGAGAGGGACAGGACTGTCATCCTTCTAATTTGCCAATTCTGTAATTAAATTTACATTCTTCTGAGAATAATCCTTTGGTGGTGACAACTCTGGAATATTGATATTCTGTGGTCTTTTTCTGAGCTTTTGGAACATGATAAAGCAATCACTCTATCATCTATGTCAACCATATGATACAGAAGTTTTCCCAAACTTACTGGTTCTTATTAAAACTGTGTACTTTCTTATCATTTGGTCAGACTTATCAACTGGATCCATTCATGTTTATTGTAATCTATCACTGAGCAATATTGGCTGTTTTACATGTAGTCTTCTGAAAGCATTATCTACTTCATATCATCTAACACAAAAAAAAACAATCACAGAGTGACCTTTTCATAGTTGTTAACATATTTACAATCTTGTTATCCATCAACTGAATAACTTCCAACCCAGACACACCTCATAGCTCCCCTTGCAAGCCTACCAAAATTCTGTATATATCTAAGTTGAGAGGGGAAACCCCTTCGCTGAGGCAAAAAGGTTCCACAGGCAACAACACCAAATACTTGAAGAGTTGAACAGAGGTGTAAAAATTGTCAACAAACAACCTGTACCCTTGATTGAAAGGGGGCACATGGCGTAGAAAACGGGGGTATCAGAAAAAAATTCATTGCTCAGCAACTGTTTTAGCTATCTTAATGAAACTTTGCACACAATACAAACACACAACAAGGATAATTCACATCAATTTTTATTGTACTAGATTGAATAGTTTTTGTTATATAACACAATCACTGAAAAATGCACGTTACAATTTTCTCCCTCCTACCAAACTACAAGGATCACACTTTATAGGATCAGCAATGGTTGTGTACAAAGAAGAAGACCTATATTATAATATTGTGCTATAAAACATTATAAAATATTTATAACACTTACAAATATTTTTGGTGATGAGTGGCATTTACACATGAAAAAACGCTGCCGGCATGTGTAAATGCCACTCATCACCAAAAATATTTGTAAGTGTTATAAATATTTTATAATGTTTTATAGCACAATATTATAATATAGGTCTTCTTCTTTGTACACAACCATTGCTGATCCTATAAAGTGTGATCCTTGTAGTTTGGTAGGGGGTCAAAAATTGTAACGTGCATTTTTTCAGTGATTGTGTTATATAACAAAAACTATTCAATCTAGTACAATAAAAATTGATGTGAATTATCCTTGTTGTGTGTTTGTATTGTGTGCAAAGTTTCATTAAGATAGCTAAAACAGTTGCTGAGCAATGACTTTTTTTCTGATACCCCCGTTTTCTACGCCATGTGCCCCCTGAACAAGAGTTTACATGATGTCATGTCAACATTATAACCAAGTCAAAACACACTTCTTTGCCGTTTCCCCAAATAAAAGTCAAAATTGTATGTATACCCAGTTTGAGAATCAGTTAACACCCAAAGTTTAATGCCCCACTTGGTTGGTTTATCTTTTATTACTGTCTAAAACTAGACCTCCCTTGTTTGCTACCATTCTTTCGTCTATGCTAATATTTTCATTTGGTTGCCAAAGTTTCATACATTTTCACCTGATGTATTCTGTAAACAAGAAGGGCAAAGCCCATACCACTCACATGCTTGACCTTTATATGACCTTGACCTTCAGGTGACCTTCAAGGTCATGGTCAAACAACTAACCTACCAATGACATCATACACTAAGAAATGCTTTACACTTTTTTCCTACCACAATACATGTGGCCTTGACCCAAGGTCAAGGTCATCCAAGGTCATGCAACACAAAGCTGTTAATTCAAGACATAGGAAGCACAATGGTGCTTATTGGCACTTTCTACCATGAGATATGGTCACTTTTAGTGGTTCACTACCCCATTTTGGTCACATTTCATAAGGGTCAAAGTGACCTTAACCTTGATGATAGGTGACCAAATGTGTCTCATGATGAAGGTATAACATGTGCCCCACATAATTATTAAGTTTGAAACAGTTAGCTTCCATAGTTCAGGGTCAAGGTCACTTCAAAATATGTATACAATCCAACTTTGAAGAGCTCCTGTGACCTTGACCTTGAAGCAAGGTCAACCAAACTGGTATCAATAGATAGGGATTACTTTGCCCTATATACCATATATAGGTCAGGTATCCAATCTCAAAAACTTCAGAAAAAAATTGAGAAAATGTGAAAAATGACTGTTTTTTTAGACAACATTTATGGCCCCTGCGACCTTGACCTTGAAGCAAGGACAAGTCACCATGTATGTTTTTTGAGGCCTTGTCATCATACACCATCATGCCACATTTGGTATTGATAGACTTAATAGTCTCCGAGAAAAATCCAACGTTAAAGTTTTCGGACGCCCGGACGGACGAAACGGGTGAGTACATAGACTCACTTTTGCTTCGCATGTGAGTCAAAAACCTAACTTGTCAGTTTGTCTTCCTTATTTTCCATGGTATTATTTGCAACTTAAAAAAACCCACTGGATTTGCTAGTACGGCAGTTTTGACATAAAATTAAAAGACCTTGCTCAGAGACCATGCAATAATGTTAGGGTAGACCAATACAATTCTATGCCAGGCAGCTAAACAATACCCATGTACATGAGCAAGGCAAAGAATCTTAACATTTCATCCACATCAATTTCGAACCAGTTTTGAGCCAAAGAAGGTTTCATGTCACTCTGGGATGTAGCATAGTCATGTGTAAATTGACATAAAGCAATCACAAATTTTGATAGTGACAAAAATTTCATAAAATGAGCCACAGATCAGGTGCAGTTCAGTGTCTGCTCTCGTGCTGTCTTTTGGCAAGTGCGGGGGGGGGGGGGGGGGGGGTGCTTGGGGGCTTGAAGTTGAGTATGGACGGGTAGATCTCTTCTTCGTCCCCAAATGAGTACACCCATGGCTCTCTGTAAAAAAAGAAAATCATAAACATGGCTCAGTTACTATAGGAACTATTGATACAAGTTGTCATGATACGAGTAACTTTGGCACGAAAAGAAAACAAAGGAAACAAACATTTCATTCTGATGAGGCTTGTGAAAGCCACATGGTCCATTATATTTATACAGTTTCAGCCCTCACTGCATTATGGCCAGTTTCATGAAAAAAGACATCGTTTTCAACAGCGAAGGCTTGGAATGGATGATTACACTAAACTGAGATGCTTCAATGTATTCATACTTAAATAGTCATGTGATTGAACTTAGTAGACACTGTATTGCACCATTCAGACCGCACAACACGAACTCACCCATTTGCTTCATCTTCGATCCATAAAGTTGACACTTCAAACTCCACATCTTAGTCAAATTCAGCCATTTCCGTCAACCAATCTTCACTTGACTCACTCATGGAGTTGTCCAGAGTAAAATCGGAATCGAACTCAGCCATTGGTACAAGAGTGCAGGGAAAACATTAAAAGAGCGACGCGTTTGAAATAGGCAAAATCCAAGATGGCTGTGTCATAAACGGAAATGAGGCAACAAATGAATAATAATTTTTACATCACAGGATTGAACAATTGCTTGAATTCCATTGTATTTGCGTCAAAACTTTTCTAGTAATATCATATGTTTTTGCTGAGGCATAAAAGATTGTTCCGGGAGGCTTTCCAATTGTTAGTTATGAAACCTCAAAAAAGACTACAGACCTCAGCGGATGATTTTGTCAGAAATCCCATTCATTGACAATATGCAAATCTGTTCAATACATATGTTGTTATGGCTCTGATACCAAATATGAAGTGTGCATCCACAGTTCCTCTCATTCAACACATGCAAAATGATGTTGGCTTCTAACACACATAAGATTACAGTGAATCACCTCAATCTCCATACTGATCAACCTGTTTCCTCTTTTTCCTCCACAGTGATGAGGATGCTTGTATTGCTGCTGGTGCTGTGGCATCAGTTTCAAGTGACGAGGAAATTGCCAAAGCCTATGCAGCGGAAATGCCAGATACGTCCAATGATGAGGAGATAGCCAAGATGCTTCAGGCTTCAGAGGAGGAAAAGATGAAGGATATGCAGATGACCATCCACGCTGCCAAGCTCAATGGGTCCAACAAATGTGAGTTGTGGTACTGCTGCTCTCTCCTCAGGACAGAAATTTGACAGATTTCTGCTAATGGGCCACACTAGTTACTCATCCCAGGAGTGCAAGAAGGACAGCAAAGCTGGCAGGCCATACCGAGACATTATCTAAAAAGCTGGCAGGCCATACGGAGACATTATCTAACGGGACCGCCAGCTCTGCAGGTCTGACTCGATTTGTCATTTGGCCTCTTGTGACGTTTTGACCTTGGTGGGAACATCACTTTCAGTTCAAATTAGAATGAAAGCTACAGTGGACTAGTAATAATCATGTTTTCACATAGTAGCGTTTTTCATGTGTATCTGCATTTAATCAATTCAAAGATTGAAAGAAAAGAGTGTATTACTTTCATGATCAAAGACACTGAGCGTAGTGAAGCAAGAAGTCATAGTCGATCAATTTGTTTACATTTGCCAGACCAGCGGAGAATGTACGCGTGATTTTTCAGTATTGCCGTTAGTTTTATTGCAAAAGTTTAGGTGCTGTACTTGTCATCAAGAGATATTCTTCAGACTGACAAATTAGTATTATAAGTTTGTGAGCTTTCACCGGAGAGTGTACAGCGCAGCTATTGTAAAATAGTGGCTCACTGGAAGCGATGTTCCCACAAATCTCTACCTCTCTCGTAATTCGGCGAAGCTGTCCGTCCTGATAGTCTTTGGACCACACAAGATGATGAGCACATCATCTGATTGGTGTGTACAAATAAATGTAAATCCCAACAAAAATACTCATTTATTTATGCTAATCAGATGTTGTGGCCCATCAGCTTGCACAACTCGCCAATTTCACTGTCTTTCCTGCACTCCTCTCCACAGATGAGTCCAGTAGTGCGGCCCGTTATTGGAAGTCTATCCCAGAAATCTGAGATGGGAGTCCCTAGTGAGGAATGGTCATGAGGGTCTTTGCTGCCAGTTGTGAAAAGGCTCAAAAGTTGCTTTGGCAAGTCCACTGTTCAAAAGGAGATGACTGCCTATAGGCCATAGCACGATATGGCAACCACTTCAGCTGGCCCCCCAACAAGACCCATTTGTACCTGACGAAGACTTTTACATTTTAAAATTGCACCCCCCAGTTTTGGAATTAGAGGCAATAACAGAAATTTTACTGTGCATAGCTGAGTTGATGACGTCAAACTATTGATGACATCAGCGTGTAAGTTCCACACTTCGAAACTGCTGGCTGGCGTGTGGATAAAATGGACTACACGGAGAATATGGCCCTGAAGAGGGTCATTTGAGTGGGTCAAGCCTCAACTTGGTGTTCCCTGGGCTTCCATTCCTGTAGAGTTTGGATAAAATGGACCACACGGAGAATATGGCCCTGAAGAGGGTCATTTGAGTGGGTCGAGCCACAACTTGGTGTTCCCTGGGCTTCCATTCCTGTAGAGTTTCTTGTCTTCCTCTCAAGGTGGTGAGGCAGGTTTCACGATATTGCATACTGCAGTTTACCACTACACCCAATCATTCATAAAAAATAAAAAGTCAACCAGGGGCCCAAAAACAGTTTGCACAAAGAGTTCAACTTTATTTCTACCTAAAACAGTAAAAAAAATGTATATGAACATACTTATTTCCAAAGTTATTGATTGATGTTCAAAGACGCTATATCCTGAAACCACTAAAAATGCTTTTACAACTTCAGTGCATCATAACTGCTACAATATGTTGTTTGGAAGCAACCAATGACAATCATCTTTAACATACACTATGTACACCTTAAGAAAAGTAGTAAACTTGCAATAAAAGTGACAACATTGATCAGAAGGATGGTTGACAGATAAATTACGCTAAATTTAGAATAATTCTGTCTTTACCGTTTCCTGTAGACCTCAGGAGTCATCACTAGATAAAGAAATCATTATAAAATTGAAAACCAAACATTTATAAATCATATCCACATAACAGATAGATATTTGACTCAATCACAATGACATGGGTGGACTCAAACGAACCCCCCCCCCCCCCCCCCAATTCAAAAACGGGTTCAAACTCGCAGTTACTTGCTTCAAGGAAAACAATCCCAAACTTCTTCAATTTCAGTACAACCTAACTTATGGCCATAGAAAAGCAATCAGAAATGCATACATGCAAGCTTTAAGGGGGCGCACAGCCTTTGCTACTTCGTAAAAAAATCATCAAAAATCAAGTTTGAGTTTAACACAAAAATTAATGAAGTCTGGAGAGTCTCCACAACACTTTTGCATTGTAAATTTAAAAAACAAACATCTACAACTAATTTACCAAAAGTGTGTGTGCGTGCATGCATGCGTGCATGCGTGTGTGAGTGAGAGAGAGAAAGAGAGAAAGAGAGAGAGAGAAAGAGAGAGAGAGAGAGAGAGAGAGAGAGAGAGAGAGAGAGAGAGAGAGAGAGGGAGGGAGGGAGGGAGGGAGGGAGGGAGAGGGAAGGAGAGAGAGAGGAGGGGGAGGGAGGGGGAGAGTGAGAGAGAGAGAGAGAGACGGAAATCTGTTAGCGTGTGTCGCTGTGTCGATCGTGTGGTGGTTGAACGTTGCTGGCAGATACAGCAATCGAAAAAAGGCACTGAAAACGGTGAAACGTGTTTCTGCGATGCTCTGTTTTGAGGTAGGGTAGTGAAATCGGCGTACTCAGCACCTGCGAAGTACTCTTGACCCAACACCCCCTGCGAGAGCATTCCAAACTGCTGAGCAGCGGTTGAGAGACAACGGCATTCTAAAAATAGCTTGAGCGAGAGGGGTGCCGCAACAGTGGACTAGCCCAATTATAAGCTTAGTCGGCAATCGCCAACTCCGCCTGTGACAGAAGGCAACAATCGACCAGCGATAGCCAGGATTAACTGCTGGTACCCACAAACTGTCGGTTTTCACAATAACAAGTGCAAAGTAAACCATTACAAGTATGGGAGACAAAAGAAAAACGTTTTTGCTTTCGAAACTCTGCAAACATACTCAAGCATTCATCACTTGCCTGCCACAAACGACGGAAATCTGTTCGCGTGTGTCGCTGTGTTGATCGTGTGGTTGTTGAACGTTGCTGACAGATACAACAAAACTCTATCAAAAGGCACTAAAAACGGTGAAACGTGTATCTCTCTGCGACGTGTCTCGTTCTCTTTTATTTTCAAACGTTCCCGCGTGGTTGTTCGTCACGTCCGGTAAAATACTCGGAAATTTCCGTAAAAATCCGAAGGCTGCTGAACGTTGCGTCAGCTGACGGACGCTGGTCGGAGATCGAAGAAAATGCTTCCTTTTTGCGACTTTTTAATTCTGTTGCTGAATTATCGACTTTCCGATGCAGATTATCCATGAAATAACACCAACAAGCAAAAAGAAAAAAGAAAAAAAGGCATCCGATGTGTAAAAATAGGCCTGCTTTGCAGGGAAGGCACGTGTTTTTTTTCTGACAGACGACTTCTGCAGACCGGCGAAAATTTTCCATTGGGGCTTTTAACATTCTAATTCATTTTTATTTTTCATTTTGTTGATTCAGAGACTTAAATTGTGTATAGCGGGATTGAAAAACACATTTGTTATTAAATTTGGGTGTTGTTTTCGTGTCTGCACTCAAACTTTGAAATGAGGTCATGACACAGAAAGTAAATGCCGTCTATCAAGATCCACACGTTCGCTTAAAAAAAAAGCTCTCACAAGCACATGCTCAAACTTTTTGTTTTTCATTTTAAAATTTGTATTTCAATTACTACTCTGATGCGTGCACAACAGAAAAAAATAATGAAAATCAACACAGTAAACAAGTAATTTGAACACAAAGTTTACACACATCCAAGAGCTCAGTTATCATGAAACCTGCCGTGAGTGATCGACAGGAAGACAAGAAACCTTAGATGTTCCCCTGTCAATCAGATGTTTAGATTTATAGTCATCATACAGTACTTACAACTTCAGCTTTTTCTAGGTGGATTGTAAAAATCATTTACACTCTTATGCCATCTATCAGTGTACCAGTATTTGCTGAGTACAAGTGTACCCTGTGTACATCCCCATGAAAATGCATTGAAGCCTTTTACATGAACTGTGATGAAGGAATGGAGTCTAGCACCATTGTTTCTGTGTCTACAGTGACCATCTCCTACAGCAAGTATAAGAGCTACCAGCCGGTCTACCCTGAAGATGAGGAGGAAGACGACGAGTTGGAGGAAGTTCTTGAAACTAAAACAGACTGGGGTAGGTGCTTGGTTTTAGTGGCGTTTTACTTGCTTTGCCTGAGTTTTTTGTTTCTTTTCTTCACTCTAATCTTCAACATTTTCCTAAATAAGCCCTCCCTAGTTACCTCCCTTTGACCATGTTTTGGCTGATGTATACTTTGATTTGAACTATCCTTTTTCCATGGGCATTGTCAGGCAGTATGATAAACTGTCTCTGTAGACTTGATATTACTATTCACATTGATGACTATTTCACCTTGCAGTATATACGACTTAAGTCTCTGTTATAGGTGCTTTACTGGACTAATATTGTCATTGTTGAAACCTCCTGTGGGTTGTAGGTAGGAATAAACCCAATGAGTCTTCCTACAGGATTTGTCAAAGGTAAATGACTAAGGAAATTGTGATTTGAATTGCATGTACTCTAGGCAGCTTTGTGATTTTTGTGGTCAGTGGCCTTTACTAGTCTATATAGGCTGATTGGGGATAAAAACTTCATTCATTCATTCATTCATTCATTCATTCATTCATTCATTCATTCATTCATTCATTCATTCATTCATTCATTCATTCTTTTATTCTTTCTTTCAATCAATAACTCAGACAACATATGAGCATCAAGTGAATACAAAGTAAAAGTTGGGAAAATGACAATATGAGATTTTTCAACCTCAAATTCATTTAGCGTTTAACACGAATTCTTAAGAAATTATCGCATTCATAAATTATTATATATGATTGGTATTTAACTTCAGCTTAAGTTATAGAAACACATGCATGACGTGGCTCTGGCAACTTAACTGCAAGTTTTCTTGAGAAATTTCCAGCAACTTGGACGCTCACATTAGTCAAGATAGCAAATTGGTTTGCATTGCTGTTCAACAAGCGGGCACTGGAAAGATGGCCCCCAGCATAATGCAACTTAACTCTGAGGCAGTTTTCTCAGAAGCAATCCTAAAACATCATACACGATCCTCTCATGGGATTAGAGGTGGGTTTCTTTCAGAAACAGTTCAGAGATGAGCAGTAGCATCTGTCGCTCAAGAAACTCAAAGTTTTCTCCGAATTGAACCTGTCCATGCAGGCACTTTCCATGAGTGCTCATCTCAGAACATGTTATAAAATACCTTTGGGAAGGAAACGCATCTCCTCTCCCTCGAGGGGATTAAGTATGACGCATTTAGGATAGCTTCAGGGAAACCTGCCTCAGCACTCGCCTTGCACTGTACTGGGTGCTGCACTGTACTGGGTGCTGCACTGTACTGGGTGCTGCACTGTACTGGGTGCTGCACTGGCTGCTGCACTGTACTGGGTGCTGCACTGTACTGGGTGCTGCACTGTACTGGGTGCTGCACTGTACTGGGTGCTGCACTGTACTGGGTGCTGCACTGTACTGGGTGCTGCACTGTACTGGGTGCTGCACTGTACTGGGTGCTGCACTGCACTGGGTGCTGCACTGTACTGGGCACTGTACTGGGTGCTGCACTGTACTGGGGGCTGCACTGTACTGGGTGCTGCACTGCACTGGGTGCTGCACTGTACTGGGTGCTGCACTGCACTGGGTGCTGCACTGTACTGGGTGCTGCACTGTACTGGGTGCTGCACTGTACTGGGTGCTGCACTGTACTGGGTGCTGCACTGTACTGGGTGCTGCACTGCACTGGGTGCTGCACTGCACTGGGTGCTGCACTGTACTGGGTGCTGCACTGTACTGGGTGCTGCACTGTACTGGGTGCTGCACTGTACTGGGTGCTGCACTGCACTGGGTGCTGCACTGCACTGGCTGCTGCACTGTACTGGGTGCTGCACTGCACTGGGTGCTGCACTGTACTGGGTGCTGCACTGCACTGGGGGCTGCACTGTACTGGGGGCTGCACTGTACTGGGGGCTGCACTGTACTGGCCCTGCACTGTACTGGGTGCTGCACTGTACTGGGTGCTGCACTGCACTGGGTGCTGCACTGTACTGGGTGCTGCACTGTACTGGGTGCTGCACTGTACTGGGTGCTGCACTGCACTGGGTGCTGCACTGTACTGGGCACTGTACTGGGTGCTGCACTGTACTGGGTGCTGCACTGCACTGGGTGCTGCACTGTACTGGCCTTGCACTGTACTGGGTGCTGCACTGCACTGGGTGCTGCACTGTACTGGGTGCTGCACTGTACTGGGGGCTGCACTGCACTGGGTGCTGCACTGTATTGGGCACTGCACTGGGTGCTGCACTGCACTGGGTGCTGCACTGCACTGGGTGCTGCACTGTACTGGGTGCTGCACTGCATTGGGTGCTGCACTGTATTGGGCACTGCACTGGGTGCTGCACTGCACTGGGTGCTGCACTGCACTGGGTGCTGCACTGTACTGGGTGCTGCACTGTACTGGGTGCTGCACTGTACTGGGTGCTGCACTGTACTGGGTGCTGCACTGTACTGGGGGCTGCACTGCACTGGGGGCTGCACTGCACTGGGGGCTGCACTGTACTGGGTGCTGCACTGTACTGGGTGCTGCACTGTACTGGGTGCTGCACTGTACTGGGTGCTGCACTGCACTGGGTGCTGCACTGCACTGGGTGCTGCACTGCACTGGGTGCTGCACTGGCCTTGCACTGTACTGGGTGCTGCACTGCACTGGCCTTGCACTGTACTGGGTGCTGCATTGTACTGGGCACTGTACTGGGTGGTGCACTGTACTGGGTGGTGCACTGTACTGGGTGCTGCACTGTACTGGGTGCTGCACTGTACTACTGGGTGCTGCACTGCACTGGGTGCTGCACTGTACTGGGTGCTGCACTGTACTGGCCTTGCACTGCACTGGGTGCTGCACTGTACTGGGTGCTGCACTGTACTGGGTGCTGCACTGTACTGGGTGCTGCACTGTACTGGGTGCTGCACTGTACTGGCCTTGCACTGTACTGGGTGCTGCACTGCACTGGGTGCTGCACTGCACTGGGTGCTGCACTGTACTGGGTGCTGCACTGTACTGGGTGCTGCACTGTACTGGGGGCTGCACTGTACTGGGGGCTGCACTGTACTGGGGGCTGCACTGTACTGGGTGCTGCACTGTACTACTGGGTGCTGCACTGCACTGGGTGCTGCACTGCACTGGGTGCTGCACTGCACTGGGTGCTGCACTGTACTGGGTGCTGCACTGTACTGGGGGCTGCACTGTACTGGGTGCTGCACTGTACTGGGGGCTGCACTGTACTGGGTGCTGCACTGTACTGGGTGCTGCACTGTACTGGGTGCTGCACTGTACTGGGTGCTGCACTGTACTGGGTGCTGCACTGTACTGGGGGCTGCACTGTACTGGCCTTGCACTGTACTGGGTGCTGCACTGTACTGGGGGCTACACTGTACTGGCCTTGCACTGTACTGGGTGCTGAACTGTACTGGCCCTGCACTGTACTGGGGGCTGCACTGTACTGGGTGCTGCACTGTACTGGGTGCTGCACTGTACTGGGTGCTGCACTGCCACCCCTGGGATTGAAAATACCAGGGCCCGTATCCAGAACGGCAAGTTATTTTAACCCCGATTTATCTCTAAACTCAGACGATTCCAACTGTCTGTTCCGCTCTCCATTGGCTGGAAACTAGTATATATAGCAAAGCGCAACCTAGGATCCTCTGACAAGCATACCTTATCTAACCGATCAAGATAACCCGGGGTTATGGGATAAATCAAGTGTTAAAAAGATAAATCGCCGTTCTGGATATGGGCCCAGGTCAAGTTCCTGTCTAGATCTCTTTGCACTCGGTAAAACATTTTTTCTTTTCTAACCACAAGGCTACAGCCTTGCGTGTAATGCTGGTTGACAATTTGAGACTGACCCAGAGCTTATACTGTTTTTCCTGTTTAGAGAAGAGCTCTCCCAACATAGGCAACAAGGGGTTTGCTGTTTTTCCTGTTTAGAGAAGAGCTCTCCCAACATAGGCAACAAGGGGTTTACTGTTTTTCCTGTTTAGAGAAGAGCTCTCCCAACATAGGCAACAAGGGGTTTACTGTTTTTCCTGTTTAGAGAAGAGCTCTCCCAACATAGGCAACAAGGGGTTTACTGTTTTTCCTGTTTAGAGAAGAGCTCTCCCAACATCGGCAACAAGGGGTTTGCTGGCAAAGGCAAGAACATCACCACCAAACACGATGCCGTCATCTGTGGACGCCGCAACGCTCAGCGCTTGATGAATGATGTAAGCTGCTCAAATCTGAACAAAACATTTGCCTGAATATTGTTTTAGTTTTACAGAGTAGAGGCCCTGCCTGATATGAATGTATCAGTGGTCATTTTGTATAGGAAATTCAGAATTTTATACTTTAAACTGGATATTTAAATGACAGTCATTTGTGACTGAGATTGAGAAAACAAGACTTAGTCAGAAAATTGACAAATTGAAATGTTTCAGCCTCAATATTAGTATTCATTCATGCATATTCCAGAAAAAACAGCGTGTTATGGAGAAATCGTTAATTTTTTTACTGTAATGTAAATCTGAACTACAGAGGTGATTACAAGCCCTGGAAATGAGATGTTACCACAAGATTCTGAACATCTCATATAAAGACCATGTCATGAAGGAGGAAGTCAGCAACAGGATCAGGAGAGCAATTGGACAGTATGAAGACCTGCTCTCAATCGCGAAAAGCAGAAAGCTGAAGTCACATGTCAAGAGGCCGTGGGCTGGCCAAGACCATCCTGCAAGGTACCGTACCAGGTGGGAGAAGGAGAGGCAGGCAGAGAAAGAGGTGGGAAGACAACATCAAAGAGTGGACAGGCTTGACCTTTGCTGACTCACAGCGAGCCACAGAGGATAGAGATCGATGGAGAAAGATTGTCCGAAAGTCATCAGTGGTGCCTCAACAACCCATCTCAGGGTTAAGAGACTGAACTGAACTGAAAGCTCAGGAAAGCAGATATATGGCAGTGTGGTGATGCCTTTTCACAGCGTTTGCTTGAAAACTGTTTTTCTGACTTAAGCCTTCTCAAGTACTGTCCCATTTATTCTGTGCCACTTTTTCACTCTAATGGAATGATTTTAATATGTTTAGATTTCACTCAAATACTAACTCAAGTTAGTGAGACGAAGCAGTCATTGAGATGTTAGTTTTGCCAGAGAACACGATCAACATATTCCTATAATAAGTCAATTCAGTGACTCCCTGCCTGATGTTCATCCCCAATGGTGGGCCCCTACATATGCCTGACTGTTTGCCTTTCCAGCTGCCCAGCCACTTTGACACAGGGGATGGGGAGGGAATGGACCTGCAACTGTCCAACCAGGTCTACAACGGACTGAAGCGACAGCTGTGTACGGAGAACAAGCGAGCTCTGCGTCTGAAGGAAGCCAAGGACCAGGCCACCTCGGTAGGTGCAGGCATCGAGGCAGTCGGGGTGTGGGTACAAGCGGCAAAATCCTTTGTAAAGTCCGGTGCTGATTGGTCCAGAGACCTTACTCATCTTGCACGTTTTCTGTTGATTGGTTACCTATTAATAGAACCTGCCGTATCCTTTCTCATTGCGTTTAGACACTGGCTTTTTTCTGGCTCAGACTGAGATGTATTTGTCAGAAGAACTGATTCTTTTGCAAACTATGACTCGTAGCAATACCAAAGTGAGCCAATTGGCTGTCCGCTGGGTGGAATTTCCCCAATTTTACCCTATGTTTCTCCTTTCATCTCTCTGTGTGTATGGCGATGTATGAAATAAAATTTTTACTGGATGAAAGTTTATTCTTTTGTCTTTTACTCGGTTACATTATTTTTTAGTTTGATAGCTCAAAAATTGGGGAAATCGTAGTTTGCAAAAGTGATGTGTGTGTCGCTGCAAGAATGGCTGCCGGGTTTGGGCCAGTCCATTTTCCGATGGTAAGCTTCATTTCGCTTCAAATCGCATTGAGTGAAAGCATTGCACCTAAAAATAACCACCAATGAATGAAAGAGGAAGTTGTGAGCCTCGTTTCCGTATTTTTCATTCATTGAAACTCGCGCGCTTTACAACCTAAATCTGTGAATGAAAACTACTACTGGCCTTTTCTACTTGAAAGGTTTGAAATAACATCTCAGGATGCCCACCATGTGAAAGATCGCAACTTTGTCTTAAAAAATGTCAAGTTAGTTTAGCTTGTTTCAACATTCACGCGACGCGAATTACAACCAAAAATTTGAGGTGTGGAAGTTTTTACCTCGGGCGAGTGACAACAATGGCCGGCTGTGGCAAAGTGTCCGAGCGTGACGCGACGCAACAACAATGCAGCGATCCATTGAGTTGTTCATCTCCATTCACGTGGGAGATGCTTGTTGGTAAGACTGAACCTATGTTGTGTTTGTTTGTGTTGATGTTTTCTCAAAAAACAAACACTTTGTTGGTGTATTTTGTGCTCGAAAGTAGTAGTTGTCTACCTGAAGAGATCGACGCAAAACGAGATTGGGTAGCGCAGGAAACTTCGCTTGTAAATTAACTTTTCTTCAGTATGGAACTTAACTTTGCATTGATTATGTAGGGAATAGGTTGTATTATTGTTTGAGCAACTGTCTACTCAGTTATTGCATGTCTATGATGCAAAAAGGCCACTTTTTAATGGTCACGTGACCTTCAAAAAATTTGCCTCTGCCAGAGATCGACGCAAAACAAGATTGGGTAGCGCAGGAAACTTCGCTTGTAAATTAACTTTTCTTCAGTATGGAACTTAACTGTGCATTGATTATGTAGGGAATAGGTTGTATTAGTGTTTGAGCAACTGTCTACTCAGTTATTGTGTGTCTATGATGCAAAAAGGCCACTTTTTAATGGTCATGTGACCTTTGAAAAATTTGCCTCTGCCAACAAGTTAAGATGAGACTCCAACATGTCTTCTTCAAATACAACTAAACTAAACATTGCATTCAGTTTTTTGTTTTGTACAGTTTAGACATCACCTAATGCATCATATTTATGTGAAATGAAGAGTGTATCATTACTGTATGAAAAAAATTATTTTGAAATTTTGTGTCACACCAATACTCACCACCTCTGTACTCTTGATCAGATGCATGCCAGCACCAGTTATAAATGTAGGCCTTCTACCCTGCTAAGTCTGATCTTATGAAACTTTGGTTTTCAGTGGACGAAACCTACACCCAACTCAAGAACACTTTCTTGCCAGCAA
This sequence comes from Theodoxus fluviatilis, assembly GCA_034096865.1. NCBI lineage: Eukaryota > Metazoa > Mollusca > Gastropoda > Cycloneritida > Neritidae > Theodoxus > Theodoxus fluviatilis. The sequence goes on from JAWQFJ010001229.1 coordinate 48,597, forward strand.
GAAAAGGCAGACCTCCAGACCCTCCAAAAGTGACCCTCACGAACAGACTCCTTCTTCAGCTTCAGCTTTTGAAGGACCAAGGCAGCAGAACTGGCAAACAGGTAAGTTACGTGCTCTTTGGACGACTGCTCTGAATCTGATTATGAACATCATCAAATGCAGATGTCTAGTAATTTTGTCGACATTGGTTGCTGTTGTGAATGTGAACTGGTCGCCCATAAAATGCATGGAATTATTTTATGTTGCAGGTGGCTTCGTGGTTCGAGAGACTTTTTCCTGATGTCAGCTACCCCTCTGATCGCCTGTCTGGGCTACTCACTCGTCTGATGAAGGAGGTGACAAAGCGGCAGGCTGCTGGAGATGATCTGTCCATATTTCTGGCCACAGCAGTCGATTTTGATTTCGTCTCCTACGCTCTTTCTCGGATGGGACTGAAGCGGGCCCAGCTGACCCAGGAACCAAGTGTTACAGAGCTTCCATCTGACAGTGGCTGTGTCACTCACGAAGTGATCATTGATCTTGAGAATTTCCGATCCAAAGAAAGACTTCCAGAAAGCTTCACATTGAAGTGGGTGAAAACACTGATGGGTTCATCTGACACAGAAAAGAACCTAAAATCAGGCATCAAGCAGATGGTAGCATGTTACAAGACGCTGCGACAGGACCAGAACAAGAAGCCAGTCAGTGGTGTGCGACCCAGTGGAAGTGATATGCTCTCTGCATTTCTTGCTACTCCCTTTGTTGTTCAACGTTCAACTTCCCCTACAAAGTCGACACCAAAGCCTGCCAGTCCAGCCATCCAGCAGAAACAGAAGGAATTCAAGGAATGCATGGAGAATGTACATCTGAAGAAAGAATTGGCTGAACTGCAAAATCAAGTGCAAGTTCTGTCTGAATCCATGCAAGATCTGACTGATGATAAATTGAACTTGCTATCAGAAATCTCTGAGATGAAACATCTGAAAAAGAAAGTGACAGTCCAGCAACAGCAACTAGATGGGTGCAAACCAGAGAAAGTGAGAAAGCTGAGGAGAACTGTTGTTGCGCTGCGTACAAAGCTACGGACATTCAGGACTGTTGAGAACAAGTATGAAGCGCTAAAGAGAAAGCACCATCTCCTCAAACAGACCGCAAGCACAGCGCAGCAGAGCAGTGACAGAGCTGTCAGAAGGGCAAACAAGAGATTTCGGAAACTTGAGAGAGAGTACCAACAACTACATGATGCTGTTCAAATTGAAGCTGCAGAACCAGTGGAGCATACTGTCAAGCTGAAAGAAGACAAGAACAATCGTTACACTGATCAAGTGAGGAAGACTGTGCTAGAACTTCAGAGTACTGGAAATGTGGCTGCTGACAAGTGTAGTGATGTGATTGAAGTGGTGTCAAAACAGCTGTTTGGAGTCAGCATCACCAGCAAAGATCTACCCTGCACGCAGACTAACATCAACATTGCTGATGAAGGTCACGTTCTCACAAAGATTCATGCCACAGAAGAAATGCTGGAGTCAGAACATTTCACTCTCCATACAGACGGCACATCAAGAGGCGGGAAGAAAATGGTCATCAGGTCACCTTGGACTCTGGAGCCTCTATGAGCTTAGGCTTCAACACAGTTGCAACAGAAGATGCCTCCAGCCTGCTTGAGTTAACAACAAACATCCTGAAGGAGCTCTGTGACTTGTATTGTGATGATCGTGATGAAGACCCAGAACATGTTTTCCGCAATCTCCTGTCAAAACTGTCAAGTGTTATGACAGACAGAGCGGCCACGATGAAGGCTTTCGATGAAAAACTGCTTCATTTTCTCAGGTCGGAGATTGGGGAGACTGCTCTTCTGAATTTCCTTCATTGCAACGCACATTTCCTTCTTGGGTTGAGCCGCTCTTGTGACGATGCACTGAAAAGGAGGGAAGAGGAGCTTGTGGCTGCAAATGAAAAACTGGGGAGAGACAGAGAGCCCAAGTTCCAACACTTCAGAAAGACAGAGACGGTTACCTCCCGGGTGATTCGTCTCACCAGTGACGTCACGGGGCCCCGTGGTGACGACAAGAATGGTGTTAGAGCGGAGTGGCTTGCCTTCTGTATAGAGAAAGGGGTGAAGTCCAGGACCACTGGCTATCGATCAAACCGGTTCAACTGTTTCTTTGAGTCAGCAGCCAGCATCATTCACCATCTTCATGATCTCAGGCAGTTCTTTGAGCAAGCGTACTTAGGGCATTCTAACCTCAAGACTGAAAGTGTGACCTCTGATCTGCAAGATGATACCCTCATTGACCTTGTGTGTACTGTGGCGGTCCTGTATTTGAGAGTGACTGGGCCCTTTTTGACTCACATGCGAAGCAAAAGTGAGTCTATGTACTCACCCGTGTCGGACGTCCGTGCGTCCGTGAAAAACTTTAACGTTGGATTTTTCTCGGAGACTATTAAGTCTATCAACACCCAATTTGGCATGATGGTGTATGATGACAAGGCCTCAAAAAACATACATAGTGACTTGACCTTGCTTCAAGGTCAAGGTCGCAGGGGCCGTAAATGTTGTCTAAAAACAGCCATTTTTCACATTTTGCCAATTTTCTCTGAAGTTTTTGAGATTGGGTACCTGACCTATATATGGTGTATAGGGAAAAATAATCCCTATCTATTGATACCAGTTTGGTTGACCTTGCTTCAAGGTCAAGGTCACAAGAGCTCTTTAAAGTTGGATTGTATACATATTTTGAAGTGACCTTGACCCTGAACTATGGAAGATAACTCTTCCAAACTTCATAACATTGTAGAACACATGTTATACTTTCATCATGAGACATTTGGTCACATATCACCAAGGTCAAGGTCACTTTGACCCTTATGAAATGTGACCAAATTTTGAGTAGTGAACCACTAAAAGTGACCATATCTCAGGGTAGAAAATGCCAATAAGCACCATTGTGCTTCCTATGTCTTGAATTAACAGCTTTGTGTTGCATGACCTTGGATGTATTTTGGTAGGGAAAATGTGTAAAGCATTTCTTAGTGTATGATGTCATTGCTAGGTTTAGTTGTTTGACCTTGACCTTGAAGGTCACCTGAAGGTCAAGGTCATGTAAAGGTCAAGCATGTGAGTCGTATGGGCTTTGCCCTTCTTGTTTGAGCTCGTTCAAAGCAGTGTTCCCTATTCAGGCTTCCACAAGTACGTGCAAACCATGGAGGCTTGCTTCGACTGTTGGAGGGAAGATGCTGCAGAAATCCTCCGACCTGACTTCCCTGGCATCTTCGAGGAATTCAAGATTCAGACAGAGATGGAGGTATCAGTCCTTGCATATGCCACAGAGCACTACAACAGCGTCAAGGAGAACATAGAGTCCATCATGCAAGATCTTCTCACAGTGACGAGGCGGCAGCTGGCTGATTTCCTGGTGGGTGGCAAGTTTGGGGCCGAGCTTCCTGCACACTTGGAGGAGCCCCTCAGCCACTGCCCACTCACCAACCTGCTGGGTGAGAATGTGTTTGGGGAGCTGGACTTTGACTTGAACAAGAAACGAAATGCTACAATGCATCACAGGTCTTCCAACCAGATGACAAAACATAACAAAATATGTCACTGGTTGGACACAAAGAGTCCAGAGGAGGCCATGCATCTGATGGCCAGTGCGTGCAAAAATGCAGCAGCAGTGAGACAGGTTCACAGAGAGCAGGAGAAACTGGTCATTGAGACTGTTTGAGAAAAACTGAGAGAAAATGAGATAAACTTAAGGAGAAAAGAAGCACAGGCTGCCCAGAAGAGGGCCGGAATCATCCAAAGATACTTATGCCATGGAGGGCCTTGCAAGTCAGCGGCTGATGTGACACGGCTAGGGGTGAGGGTAAAAACAGCGACAAACCTCAAGAAGGCCCTCCAAGATGAAATTCGTTATCAAAAAACAGTCATTGGGGGTGTCGCCACGAAGGATCTTTGATTGACAGGCAACATAGACTTTCTGACCGAGACGCTCAAACAGTTCCTAGGTGGGGAAGACACAGACAACTTGAACAGTTCAGCAGAATCTGAAGTGCGATCTCCTATGAAAAAGAGACCAAGGCTGTGCGAAGAAGAGGCGCAGTCTGAGAATGCCTCTTTAGAAGAAGAAGAGGAGTTGGAAGAGGCCCCATCAGAACCCTTTGCATTCAGAAGGCAGGGGGAGTGGGTTGCAGTCTACTATGACAATATGCACTACATCGGCATTGTCATTGATGTCCTCAGTGATACAGAAGGCACTGTCCAGTTTTTGAGGAAAACCAGCAGACAAAATCTCTATAAGTACCCTGAGATAGAAGATGTGGCTGTTGTTGAGGCCTCATTTGCCTTCAAAGCAGGCCTGGATGTCATGCCATACAGCAATGATGGGAGAATTGGAGTGTACCAGCAGCCAGACAGATCTCGGACATTTATGACAGACTGCGGCCTCAAGCTATTATGTAATTGGTGTGTGATTTTCCAAAGCAGAACTTTTGAGCAAGGAAATGCTGATTGAATGAACTGTTTTTCTGTGCCATTACCCTGTGTAACAAGCCAACATGAATGGCAACAACTACTGTGGTGAGGAATGATGTAACGCTATGTCGTTATTAGAAAATGTATTATGTAATAAATACAAAATCATATTTCACTTTTTCAAGTCTTTGAATTATTTTAGTTAAGTTCAGTGTTTCATGCTGATTCCATTGATACCAAAACCATTTTTGTAGGTGAAGTAGAACAGAAGTTATGAAAAATGCAAAAGTAGCATATTATGCGTATTGGTGTGCATCTGTTCAGCCCTTAGTCAAATCGCATGTTTTCCAGTTTTTGAAAGATGATTTTATACATTTCCTGACATCAGGTCCCTTAAAACAAATTTAGGCTTGTTGTGTGTTTCCAGTAGAAGGAAAAAAAGTGAAAATGACACAAAGCATGCATTTGGTTGCTTTAGTGTTGACCTTCAAAGTTGCCTAATTTGCTAATTTTTATAATGGCCAAAAAGTGCATACCAAAATTAAATGATTAAAAAATCATAACTTTGGTTCTAATTGACCTACACAAATGATTTTGGTACCATTGGAATCAGAATAAAAAGATCTGTCAGGAAATAATAACATAAACATTAATATCCAAACTTCAAAAATCACTTTAGTGTACCTGATCTCAAGCTCAACAAATGAAGGTATGGAGAATTTGTTTTCTCTTTCTTTTATTCTTCACCAATTGCTTGTGGTTTTCAACAACTCCTTGTTGTTTTCACACTTATGCATGTTTGTTTTTATCTTCTGTTGCACTCACTCTCAACAGCTAATGTTTGATGCAGTCCCATGGTTGCTGCAGTTTAATACTCATTACAACATTTTTAGCATGAACGTTTATTTTTCATTTCATCTGTGTTACATAATGAGTTTTATGATGCAATCAGCAATATTAACAGTCTTAAAAATTTTCATTTAGCCACTGTTAGCATCTCATCCTTCTTACATCAATGTACTGTTCCAAACATGTTGTCCTTTGTGTGATGTTATTTATTTATTTTGCATTATCTCAAAACATTCATAATTTTTTTAATCTGCAGGATTTAATTTTTGAGCTCCACCAATTTTTTTAAATACCTAGCAGTCGGTCCCTTTCTTTTTGAAGTCACCGGAGCCTTTTACAATAAATTTCCAACAGCAGATAAGTCACATCAAAAGGATTTTTCCCATGTGAATTAAACTTGAAGGATTGACTACAGAGAACTTAGCAATGGTTAATCCTAATGGGGGAAATTCATGCTGACTTCATAGTGATGATTGTCCAAAAATGTAGCTGAAGAGCTTAGATTTGTTGCCAACTTTATTTCTCTGTTGCAATGCTAGAATTTGTTTTGCTTTCTTTTGATGTGGTTTTGAATTGATTAGAATTTTGTGGTTCCAGAACTACCCACCACCCACCTACCCCAACTTTGTGCAGCTGTGCTTGTTGCACATTGTTGCTTGTAGAGAAAATCATTTTCTGTCCTTGGTAACAGCCATGCCCTGAAACCCTTGGGGCTTTTTGCAACTGGTTGGGTAACTTTTACAGAGACTAGGTAGGAGGGTAGACCATGGAGAAAGTTTTAAAAATGGGTCCAGTGATTGACACCTGGAAGAAAAATTGCAGTTGAGACATTGTTGGATAAAAGCAATACCCATGATGACCTAAATCCTAGCACAGCTCAGTCAAGTTGGTCTTGAGTGTTCATGATGTGGAGTAGAGGTTTGCAGGAGAGTGAGAAAGTTATGCAGTTCAGTATTTGGGTTTGTGAATAGGGTCTGCAGATAGAGCACTCAATTCAGTTGTCACAGAGAAGAAGTAAATTCTTGGACACCAAATATTTAACCATCAGAATATGGTTACTGCTTTCTATAGAAAAATAAGGAGGGAAAACCTCATGGTACAATTTTCAGGAAGTTAGTTCAGTCATCTGATCATTTGTAATAATCCAATTTAAAGAAATTGCTTTTCTAGAAAATCTGAGATGACATTGGCATCCATTAAAATGCAGCATCCATAACAATGTCTGAAAGATATTTATAACTCATGGTGGTGCATAAATAATAATAATAATAATGCTTGGATATAAGAATTACTGTGCAAACAATTTTTTTAAAGTTCTCCATTGTTGAGAGAAGCCTAATTTTCATGTAGATCTTGCCATTTAGAGAAAGTGTCAAGTCCAGCTTCGGTCCCTACATGAGTGGATTCCCTTTATCACAATTATCAGCAGATGTTGGATGAGCAATTTCACCTCCCTAAAATCACTGAATGGGTGAGGCAGTGGGCTTTGATCTCATCAGGCCCCCATGTAAAATAGTGTGAGGTAACTGAAAATGACTGAATTAGAAACATGTTTGTTTGGACTATGCTCAGATGACATTGTAGGCAGCTGCTAGAGAGAGGGACCTAACTGTGCCAACATACATCCCATGATGTGAAAATAATTATCACCTAGTTGTTTTCAGACTTTTGGAAAACATTCAAAGGGAATAAAATAAAGGGAACTAATGTTTGATTGCCCATGGATCTTTCCCCTCTAAGATTTGAAGATGGCAAACTTACAGAAATTGTTTGACCGATGGGCCATCATTGTGGCTATGATGGTGCCCTATTTTGCCCCTAGGCCCTCCCATTGGAAACAAATTTAGCCCTCTGCAAAATGATTTTTATCTTTTATTTTTGTTTTCTCACTCCTAATTACTGCTTTTATTTGTTCTCTGGTACTTTTAAACTAGTTTTGCCTGACATCTCTGTTCTTTCTTCTATCCCTAGCCATCTGTTGCACCGGGTAGTGGTGGTGGTGCTACCTTCAGCTTTCCATCCGCATCCTCCGGCCACCCTTCTAGTGCTGGATTCAATCCATCACTGACAAACGCACTGAACTCGGGCAATCCTTCCTTGAGTTCACCTCCCCTCACTATGCCACCCAACACCATGTCGGTGTCTAATGTGAGTAACTGCCTTCTCCAGTTTTGCACTTGAGTTGATCACTGGTACTGAAGTAGCTAGTGTGCCACATGTGCATTTTTCCCTCCTTATTTTCATCCCCACCACAAGGGCTGACTGTTTTTGATTGATACTTCAGTTATAAAGTTCTAATGCTTGTTTGTAGTTCAATCTTTGTGCTAGTGTAAACATTAAAGCAGATCTTAGTGACATTTTGTGTGTACCTGCTTAGCAGTGACATGTTGTACTAAATATAGCTTATGTCATTTTAGTCTGGTCTACTCTTCCTCAAGATGAGAAAACTTTGAATGTTAAAATGACTGCTTGACCCACAGTTTCCTGAAAAGAATTGTTATTGGTAATAGTTGCAGATGGCATATTACTTCTCTCTTTAGGATCAATGTTGCACAACCTACCATGCTTTTTTGACTCACATGCGAAGCAAAAGTGAGTCTATGTACTCACCCTTTTTGTCCGTCCGGGCGGCCGGTCGTTCGGTCCCGGAGTCCGGGCGTCCGAAAACTTTAACGTTGGATTTTTCTCGAAGACTATTAAGTCTATCAATACCAAATGTGGCATGATGGTGTATGATGACAAGGCCTCAAAAAACATACATAGTGACTTAACCTTGCTTCAAGGTCAAGGTCGCAGGGGCCATAAATGTTGTCTAAAAAACAGTCATTTTTCACATTTTCTCAATTTTCTCTGAAGTTTTTGAGATTGGATACCTGACCCATATATGGTATATAGGGCAAAGTAATCCCTATCTTTTGATACCAGTTTGGTTGACCTTGCTTCAAGGTCAAGGTCACAGGAGCTCTTCAAAGTTGGATTGTATACATATTTTGAAGTGACCTTGACCCTGAACTATGGAAATTAACTGTTTCAAACTTAATAATTATGTGGGGCACATGTTATACTTTCATCATGAGACACATTTGGTCACATATCATCAAGGTCCAAGGTCACTTTGACCCTTATGAAATGTGACCAAAATGGGGTAGTGAACCACTAAAAGTGACCATATCTCATGGTAGAAAGTGCCAATAATCACCATTGTGCTTCCTATGTCTTGAATTAACAGCTTTGTGTTGCATGACCTTTGATGACCTTGACCTTGGGTCAAGGTCACATGTATTTTGGTAGGAAAAAAGTGTAAAGCATTTCTTAGTGTATGATGTCATTGGTAGGTTTAGTTGTTTGACCTTGACCTTGACCTTTATATGACCTTGACCTTCAGGTGACCTTGAAGGTCACCTGAAGGTCAAGGTCATATAAAGGTCAAGGTCAAGCATGTGAGTCGTATGGGCTTTGCTCTTCTTGTCTTACCTTAGGTCAATGTGCCTTTGCATTAAAGGCCAGTTTTTACAGTCAGTAACCTTTTGCACACATGGAACAATGCAGTTTGAAATGTTGTAAATGATACAGGTCAGCATATGTGATGAAAATGTTTTAACTGATACACACATTTTTTACTCACATGCGAAGCAAAAGTGAGTCTATGTACTCACCCGTTTCGTCCGTCCGGGCGTCAGGGCGTCCGAAAACTTTAACATTGGATTTTTCTCAGAGACTATTAAGTCTATCAATACCAAATGTGGCATGATGGTGTATGATGACAAGGCCTCAAAAAACATACACAGTGACTTGTCCTTGCTTCAAGGTCAAGGTCGCAGGGGCCATAAATGTTGTCTAAAAAACAGTCATTTTTCACATTTTCTCAATTTTCTCTGAAGTTTTTGAGATTGGATACCTGACCCATATATGGTATATAGGGCAAAGTAATCCCTATCTTTTGATACCAGTTTGGTTGACCTTGCTTCAAGGTCAAGGTCACAGGAGCTCTTCAAAGTTGGATTGTATACATATTTTGAAGTGACCTTGACCCTGAACTATGGAAATTAACTGTTTCAAACTTAATACAGACCTGGGTACCCGTACGAATTTTGCGTATTAATACACGGAAAAAAAAGGAATACGAAAATTACGCATGCCTCTGAAAAAATATGCGGAAAAAAATGCAGCTTTTGCGTATTCGTAAATCTGCAATTTCGCGCGATACAAGTCCACGCTTGGCACGCGTGGCCTGTATCCAGAACGGCAATTTATCTTTTTAACACTCGATTTATCCCCTAGCCCCGGGTTATCTTGATCGGTGAGATAAGGTACGCTCGTCAGAGGATCCTAGGTTGCGCTTTGCTGTATATACTGGTTTCCAGCCAAGGGAGAGCGGAACAAACAGTTGGAATCGTCTGAGTTTACTTTAGAGATAAATTGGGGTTAAAATAACAGGCTGTTCTGGGTACGGGCCCTGTTTCTGTTAAAGTTTGAGTGGCACACACAATCTGCGTCTGTGCGAGAACGCTCACGGTCACCATGAGTAGAGTAGATTCTTCGGCTTGCTTAGGCGTCCAGGGCCTGTCGCTGATTCTCGTGGCTCTCTGGCTGTATTTTCATTGTTCTTATGGATACTGGTCTTTTGACCGGGCTTAGTCTAGACCTAGCCTCTCTCTCTCTCTCTCTCTCTCTCTCTCTCTCTCTCTCTCTCTCTCTCTCTCTCTCTCTCTCTCTCTCTCTCTCTCTCTCTCTCTCTCTCTCTCTCGTCTCTCTCTCTCTCTCTCTCTCTCTCTCTGTCTCTCTCTCTCTCTCTCTCTCTCTCTCTCTCTCTCTCTCTCTCTCTCTCTCTCTCTCTCTCTCTCTCTCTCTCTCTCTCTCTCTCTCTCTCTCTGTCTGTCTGTCTGTCTGTCTGTCTGTCTGTCTGTCTGTCTGTCTGTCTGTCTGTCTGTTTCTCTCTCTCACTCTCTCTCTCTATTTCTCTCTCACCTTCCCTCTATGTGTGTGTGTGCATGTTTGTGTGTGTGTATTTGTGTGTGTGTGTGTGTATGTGTGTGAGTATGTGTGTGAGTATGTGTGTGTGTGTGTGTATTTCTTGGTTGTTTTATCCAGCATGCACTGTACTGAAAATCATAGGCTTGATCACTTCAAGTTCCTGGAGGATATATGGTAAAAAATCTTTTTTGGAAGAGGTTCCGTAGCCGTGCGGTACGGCTACCGACATTATTTTGTAGGTAGCCGTATGGCCTCGTACGGTTACCCAGCTGCGTGTTTGGATATATCAATAACATAACTCCATCCCACGTTTGACTCTCAACGGGTGGTCCCTACACCCTAACTCCAGGGCCCAACGCTGATGTGACAAAAAGTAACACGTCTGGGTTTAGGTGAAACAATGCCTTCTGTGTCCTTACCTCATCCAGGTCGCGAGATGAATTTGGAGAGTGACTGCGGGTTCCACAGGCCTAGGGCCAGTGACCACCGCACTTTTCGCAGTGTGATTGCTCCCCATTGTTCGTGTTTATTTATTCGGTTATCTGCAGCACGGCGGCTGCCCTGTGTTCCCAGAACTCTTTGACAGAACCCTTTCTAGCGTTCCTTTTGCCTTTCGACTGCTGCTCAAACTTTTGATTGTATGCGTTTAGGTAGCATCACCGTTTCTTCAGAGAAGATTGTTTAGCCGCTTGGATACGTTTGAACACTGTGTGTGTGATGCTCTAGTTGCGAACATAAACAGTGTAACAGTAACTACAGTGAAACTCCCCGGACAAGCAAAGTCAGTCAGGCGGGGTGGCGGGTGCGGCCTAGGCTGAGCGCTATCGACCTCCATAAGGCAGATCGAGTGTGTGTGTGCTCAAGGGGGAGTTAACTCTTCACTTGCATTGCCTCTTTCAGTCTTTGTATGCAAACCAAAAGCGGCATTTTTGAAATTGTCGGTCCGCGTAAAAAATACGCACAGTTTAAAAAAATACGCATATCTGAACCAGTGAGTACGCAGATGTAAAATTTGGGGTACCCAGGTCTGTTAATAATTATGTGGGGCACATGTTATACTTTCATCATGAGACACATTTGGTCACATATCATCAAGGTCAAGGTCACTTTGACCCTTATGAAATGTGACCAAAATGGGGTAGTGAACCACTAAAAGTGACCATATCTCATGGTAGAAAGTGCCAATAAGCACCATTTGCTTCCTATGTCTTGAATTAACAGCTTTGTGTTGCATGACCTTGACCCAAGGTCAAGGTCACATGTATTTTGGTAGGAAAAATGTGTAAAGCATTTCTTAGTGTATGATGTCATTAGTAGGTTTAGTTGTTTGACCTTGACCTTGAAGGTCACCTGAAGGTCAAGGTCATATAAAGGTCAAGGTCAAGCATGTGAGTCGTATGGGCTTTGCCCTTCTTGTTTGCCTTGGTTTGAAAAGAAGATGCATGAAGCACCATTTGGGTCTGTGGGAAAGAAAATGTGGTTATTGCTAGATGAGGTGAATCCCATGTTGCAACAGCAGCATGTATCCCATGAAATAGTAGCAGTTGTGGAGCATTCTCAGTAGTGAACTATTAGCAGCAAGATGTGTCAGAACACTGACATTTTGGATGACAGTCTGAAGTAGTGAATTCTTGAGTGAATGCTAAGTAGGGAATAAAACTTATGCCTTTGGCCAGTGCATGGATCGCAATGAACCAGTAAGGTAGTATAAAGTGATGAGTGTGTTTGGAGTGGCTTCAGCAAAGACGTTACACTACAGTGTAGGAAGGAGACAATTGTGCTGGGGTCTGAAATGGTTAAATATTTGGTCGTTTCAAAGGAATGGGAATTTACTGGGTCACTGCCTAGGAATCAAACTTGCTAGCACAGTTATGTAACTGATGGAGTGCAGCTTTTCAAATTAAAAAGGGGATAAAAATGAATTGCCCTTATCGAAGTATGAGAACATGGGCTGTATGTGCACTGGTCTCAGGTGCTCTTTTGAAGTAAAGTAATTATTTTAAAAAAGATTTCCAAGCATCTCAGCAAGCTTCTAGTGATAGTATGACCCTCTCAGAGATGTAGCTCTGAAATATGTAAACCACTGAAGAGTTCAGGCTGTGGACATACCTCTAGCTTGTTTCAATGCCCATATGCCATGAATGCAATGATTATGGGAAGAGGAGATGTTTAGAGAGTTGTTACAACATTGCTTTGACCTTTCAGCCTGGGCAGCCCATGCAGGCAGCTCCACGACAGCCAGCAGCGGACCCTGACAAGAGCAAGCTCATCCAGCAGCAGCTAGTGCTTCTCCTGCATGCACACAAGTGCCAGCGCAGGGAACAGGCCAATGGGGAGCAGGCCTGTTCACTTCCATACTGTAGAACCATGAAAAAAGTCCTCAACCACATGACCACCTGCAGTGCAGGCAAATCATGCCAAGGTAGGTGCAGGTGTTGATGAGGTGAATGTTGCTTGGTCATTCCTACAGAGATATGGTTCTGTTGCAGCTCGACTTCAGTGTTGGGATCTGCATCTCAGAGTGCAGCTTTGTCAGCAGGTGCCATGGAAGGTTATGGAGATTTGTGCATTGAAGTACTCTTTCTGTATCGCTATCAGATTTTAGTTCGTGCAGAATATTGCTTAGTGATATATACTGGAAAGAGAAGAGTGTGTAGTGATGATTTGACATCACTAGTGAAATTATTTGTTGCATCATGATGTTTCTAGAATTGTGTTGTGACAAAAGGGATGAAAAAATAATATACATTGATGATTAAAATTCGATAAAGTTCCATTGATTGTGTCTGTATGTGGAATTGGAGGCCATGAAGGCATGTGTTGGTGTCAACTGTAGAAGGGTAAGGCAGGTTTCAAGGTACTGTTTCCAATCTGTAAATGTTTTTGTTTGCAGTGACTTGCTGTGCATCAAGTCGACAGATCATCACCCACTGGAAGAACTGCACAAGGGGTGACTGTCCTGTGTGCATTCCTCTGAAGCATGCAATTGACAGGAGGAACACACCAGGTGAGACTGGACTTGTGAAGGAGAGTGTGTTTTCTTTCTTCTGCCCAGCCTAGTTTTTCAGCCACTCTTTTATTCAAGGATGAAGGATTATGAAATCAAGTGAGAACTGAGAAGTTAACCCTTACCGTGGCGTCATAATAATGCCATCACTGTCCTTCTGTGGCAAATTAACAAGGACTTCGGAAGAAAAAAACACACCACCTTACTTCTTTTCATCATAGCTCCTTAACAGTACAACTTACACAGACACAATGTATTGGTGAAATGTTCAGAAATGAACCAACTCCAACATAAAACAAGCACTGTCTTTCTATTTTCAATCTACATTTATTCATACTTTTTTCAAAATGACAAAATTAGGAAATTTGAGGCATCATTAATTGGCCAAGCTCAATTGTACACAAGAAATTTCCAGTGCTAAAATTATGAAGAAATTGTCTAAAGATAGTCTCATGATATGACATTAGGAAAAACAAAATATTTCTCATGCATTTTTGTTCTCAAAATCATGATACATCATTAGGAAACCATGTGTTGTACAAAAAATCCACAAGGGTTATTTCCGGACACCTCCTGATACATTTATCCCTCCAGGTTTACTGGAGGTCCTACAGACTTTATCTGTCTGTGTGTCTGTCTGTCTGTCTGTCTGTCTGTCCCGACTCCACGGCTTATATCTCAAAAACTACTGGACGGATTTCCTTGAGATTTTGCACACTAACTGGAAATTAGGTCCGATTGAATGTATCAAATTTTCAGAATCGAGGCTTGAAGAGAAAGTGGTTTTTTAAGGTCGTACACTCCAGAGCGCCTCCCCAAATACGCGGTTCATGGAATGGCAAAATTGCGTAATGTTTGACGTCATTAACAACGTGACATCATTTGCAAGTAGAGTTTCCAGGAGCATGGGTCCTATATAGAATCCATGCGAGAATGAATAATTTAGAGAACATTGGAGAAGGAGGAAGAAGGATTTTCTGTGTGTCTGTCTGTCTGTCTGTCCCAACTTCACGGCTCATTTCTCCAAAACTACTGGACGGATTTCCTTGACATTTTGCACACTGGCTGGAAGTTAGGTCCGATTGAATGTATCAAATTTTCAGAATCGAGGTTTGAAGAGAAAGTGGTTTTCTAAGGTCGTATTCTCGAAATTACCGGTCTAAAAATTATTGAAATGACATTTGACGGCAAAGCCAAATTTGACGTCATTAATAGCATGACGTCATTTGCATGTACGATCTGAAATTCAGTCCCACTTAGAAGCTGATATATATCTCAAAAACTGCCTCACTCAAAGGTCAATTGACGGAATAGCGGACGGAAATGCTTAGTCGAATCGAAATCGAGTCAAACAGAGTTATCTTTTCCGTTTCCGCGTGTCTTTCGACGCTAGCAAGAGTAGAAATCTGCAACATTCGGCGGCTTGCAATTTCCTCTCTCTCTCTCTCTCTCTCTCTCTCTCTCTCTCTCTCTCTCTCTCTCTCTCTCTCTCTCTCTCTCTCTCTCTCTCTCTCTCTCTCTCTCTCTCTCTCCCTCTCTCTCGCTCTCTCTCTCCCTCCCTCTCTCTCTCTCTCTCTCTCTCTCTCTCTCTCTCTCTCTCTCTCTCTCCCACCCACCCTCTTACTCTCATTCTCTCTTCCCTTCCTCCCCTTTTCCCAGCTTCCCTCCCCCCCCCCTCTCTCTCTCTCACTCTCTCTCTCTCTCTCTCTCTCTGTCTCTCTCTCTCTCTCTCTCTCTCTCTCTCTCTCTCTCTCTCTCTCTCTCTCTCTCTCTCTCTCTCTCTCTCTCTCTCTCTCTCTCTCTCTCTCTCTCCCCCCACCCACCCTCTTACTCTCATTCTCTCTTCCCTTCCTCCCCTTTTCCCAGCTCCCCTCCCCCCCTCTCTCTCTCACTCTCTCTGTCTCTCTCTCTGTCTCTGTCTCTCTCTCTCTCTCTCTCTCTCTGTCTCTCTCTCTCTCTCTCTCTGTCTCTGTCTCTCTCTCTCTCTCTCTCTCTCTCTCTCTCTCTCTCTCTCTCTCTCTCTCTCTCTCTCTCTCTCTCTCTCTCTCTCTCTCTCTCTCTCTCTTACCACATTTGAATATTTTGCCTCAAGGGCTGAATGTAAGTAAGAAAGGCAATACTGCCTAATTCACTACCCTTGTAAAATAAAGTTCGTTCGTTCGTTCTGTCTGTCCTGACTTAAGCGCAACAACTTGGTACTGGTAGTCTGTTGGCTTGGCCTAATGGCAGTGAATCGATAATAAACTTGGCAGAAATAGACCTTAAGTATCCTAAAATGTACAAGACCACTCAAATTTCATGAACTATCATCCATTTTTATACAATTTACAGTGCAAAATATGAAGCGAGGGAGTTTACAGAAAAGAACGTTATAATTCCTTTACAAACACGTAGTAACGTCAGTTGCCAAATGAATGGCTCAGATAGTAAAGCGCTGGACAATTGTAACGTTAGGTCATGCGTGAACGGATTCGAATCCGCGCTGAAACCTTTTTTGAACCCGACCTGTTTTTTGTGTTTTTGTGTGTGTTTTTCCCCCCCTCTTTTCTCGAGAGATTGCGGGTTTGAACCCAATTTTTTGTGTGTGCCAAAACCTGGAGGTTCAGCGCCAGCGGTTTTTATATTATTTCTGTTCAGCTATGCAATACATGCTGACAAATTATGTTGCTAAAATGCTACTAATGCTCCAAGGAAAGAGAGGGCACAACATTCTAAATGTCAAGTATAAAATCATGTAACTTATAAAAGTTATATACACTAATTTGTCACCTTAAATGCAAAAATATATGGTATTCCAAAGAGAATCGAAAAGAGTCCAGTCAACTACAGAAGAAATATTTGAATGCTAAGGGTAAGTATCAAGGAAGACTGAACCATTCTCATTCTAAAAAATCGAATTGTCTCATTGAAAAAAAAATTCAGATTGGGGGGGGGGGGGTTTCAAATGATACAAGTTTTCAGTCATGATGTTCACCTGAGGTGACTGCTGCAGATTGCCTGATCCTTCTTCCAGCCCTGGAGGTGGTAGCATCACCAGTGGAGATGTAAGGGGTGGAGGTGGCACCACCAGTGGAGGTAGAAGGGGTGGGGGAGACACCACCAGTGGAGGTGGAAGGGGTGGGGGAGACACCACCAGTGGAGGTAGAAGGGGTGGGGGAGGGACCACCAGTTGCTTCAGACTGCTGTAAGAATCTCTCATAATCAGTACTCTTGTGGTATGCTTCAAAGCAAGGAAATCAGTGGGCTCTGGGTTTGAAGGCAAATTCACACACAGCTTTGACTCACCCGTGAAGGGGCATCGCATAACTCGATCGCTCCTCTCCCTCGACCAGCCATTGTTTACATTCATAACATTGTGATTGTCTCCGATCTCGCGATCAGTGGGTGCCTGGGCGATGGGAGACAGGTTATTTTCATCAGGGATGCCTCTTCGAATTGCTAAGTCTACATTGTCATCACTGTCATCATCGGAATCTTCACTGAAGTCTAGAAACTGCACATCTTCGAAGAGATTTCTAGGACGCCGGCGCAGAGCAGCCATTGCAAAATCTAACGTTCGCTCGACGCACAACAACAACAACGGCTAAATTTAGCTTGCAACCTCGTTCTCGCAAAAAATCAAGTGCTATATGATAGTCAAACCAAGGCCCTATCTCTTATCTCTAGGTAGCGACCATTCTCTGCAAGCTAAACGTTCCTATCATGTAGCTGTAGAGCTAAGACAACACATGGGGTATCGAGCGCGTCTTAGTACGCGACTGCCACAGAAGCGCAGCTAGGAGTAGCGCGTCTCAGTATGCGACTGCCACGGTAAGGGTTAAGTGACAGCAGAGCACTGACTGTAAGTGGCCATAGAGCCATCTGTAGGAGTGCTTGAAGCTTAAGTGACAGCAGAGCACTGACTGTAAGTGGCCATAGAGCCATCTGTAGGAGTGCTTGAAGCTTAAGTGACAGCAGAGCACTGACTGTAAGTGGCCATAGAGCCATCTGTAGGAGTGCTTGAAGCTTAAGTGACAGCAGATCACTGACTGTAAGTGGCCATAGAGCCATCTGTCGGAGTGCTTGAAGCTTAAGTGACAGCAGAGCACTGACTGTAAGTGGCCATAGAACCATCTGTAGAAGTGCTTGAAGCTTAAGTGACAGCAGAGCACTGACTGTAAGTGGCCATAGAGCCATCTGTAGGAGTGCTTGAAGCTTAAGTGACAGCAGAGCACTGACTGTAAGTGGCCATAGAGCCATCTGTAGGAGTGCTTGAAGCTTAAGTGACAGCAGAGCACTGACTGTGGCCATAGAACCATCTGTAGGAGTGCTTGAAGCTTAAGTGACAGCAGAGCACTGACTGTGGCCATAGAACCATCTGTAGGAGTGCTTGAAGCTTAAGTGACAGCAGAGCACTGACTGTAAGTGGCCATAGAGCCATCTGTAGGAGTGCTTGAAGCTTAAGTGACAGCAGAGCACTGACTGTAAGTGGCCATAGAGCCATCTGTAGGAGTGCTTGAAGCTTAAGTGACAGCAGAGCACTGACTGTGGCCATAGAACCATCTGTAGGAGTGCTTGAAGCTTAAGTGACAGCAGAGCACTGACTGTGGCCATAGAGCCATCTGTAGGAGTGCTTGAAGCTTAACTCTTTCCGTCCCATTCGCCGCACTGTGCGCCAAAGCGCATTCAGTTGCCTCCCATCCCTCGCACTGTGCGCCAAAGCTACTTCGTTTTGTTTCGTTATGTATTTCACACTTTCTAGTGTTCCCTCTCGGACCCAATGTGGTTCTACAGCAGTAGAGAGCTCTCCCACAACGTTAGACGAACGTCTAACGCTGAGCGTGAGTTTTATTGCGACTTTTGCGTACTAATTGTGATTGTTTTCATCAAGATGTCTGCCGAACAACCTGGAAGTTCTTCCTCGCAGCGGCCTAGTCGTTATACGGCTGAAATATCTCGCATGATTATTGATTCATGCATGAGAGAGGACAGCGATAGCGGAGATGAATCTACAATCGATGCTGCCGCTGGTGACAGTGGTGAAGAATTCATCTACCCCTCAGTACGAGATTCCAGTTCAGAGTCTGATGGGGAAGTGACACCGCCCCCTCCCAAATGACGTACACCTGATCCTGCAGTTTCGGGTAAAGGGAAAGGGAGAGGCAAAGGTAGGAAAGAACCTACAGCTGACCCATTCCCATCTTCAAGTCGTCGACCACAACGTGGTCTTGATGAAGATTGGAGGCATGTGACTGAGGGTTCAACGAAGAACTCATTTCGATTTCGTCCTCTTCGCAAGCCTGGAATTTCATCAGATCTGGGCATCAATGAAGAGTCTCGGGCACTTGACTGTTTTTCGAAGCTCTTTGATGATGAAGTGAGGGATTTTCTTGTTGAATCCATCAACAGCTTCGAACAGAAGAAGGTGACTTTGAACACACCTCCTCTGCTGAACTCTGTGTACAGAAGATGGGCTCCCCTCACCTCTCATGAACTTGACAAGTTTCTGGCCACTATCATTGTCATGGGAATTGACAAACGCCCTGAGATAGCGGATTACTGGTCTCTGGCACCTGAATTTTACACACCTTGGTACCATGCCATGTTTTCAAGAAACAGATTCCAGGACATCTACCACACCATGCTCCATGCAGGAGATGAAGAGGCTGAAGGCAAGGACAAGATAGAGCCCTTTATGAACCTGCTTCTCTCCAAATTCCGGGCTGCCTTTTACCCCTACAGAGAACTGTCCATTGATGAGATGGTCATTGGCTTCAAGGGGAGATGGCAGTTCAAACAGTTCAATGCTACCAAGCCAAAAAAATACCACATCAAGACCTTTGGTCTCTGCGATGCTGCCACAGGCTACGTGACCAACATCCTCACGTATTTTGGTGCTGACACCTCCTACAATCCTGAGGCAGACCAGCATTCAGGCCAGGCAGTGCAGATCTTCTCCACTCTGCTCTCACATGTGGGCCCAGGCCACAAGTTGTTTGCTGACAGGTATTACACCACTCGGGTCCTCATCGACTTCCTGCTGGAAAGGCAGCAGTACTACACAGGCACCCTCAATGAGAACCGTGTAGGCTTTGCTCCACAAATGAAGCAGCTGGCTCTCCAACACAGAGAAATGCAGTGGTTTCTCAAGAGGGATGAAACCATTCTCATTGTTGCTTTCAGAGACAAGAAAGCAAAGAAGAAGGTCCTGATGGTGTCCACTGATGCTGAAGTTGGCACGACACAGGTGAAAGACAGGCCAAAGCCCACCATGGTCCACCACTACAACTTCAACATGAATGGCTGTGATCTGCGGGACCAGAAGGTGTCCTACTACAACATCTTTGAGAGGAAGACTGTGAAGTGGTGGAAAAAGCTGTTCTTCTGGCTAATAGAAATTACCCAGGTGAACGCCTTCATCCTTCACAGTCTGGCCAGAGGGGAGAGATCCAAGCCAACCAGTCTGAAGGCCTTCAAGCAACAGCTGCAATCTCAGCTCACTGAGAGGGCTGCAGTGACCCTGCCAGAGCCTGGAGCAGACACCAGGAGACAGCCTGGAAGACCACCAAGTGCCAGTCCCATGGAGCCCCACCGAGGTCTTCGTCACATTGTCTCCTATGCCAAGCGGGATCGAGACTGCGTCTTCTGCTCCACGCCAACTCAGAGGAAGAGAACCCACTTCATCTGCCTTGGATGTTCAAACCAGCCTCATCTGCATCCAAAGGACTGCTTTCAACAGTACCACAATGCATGAAAAGCAACCAGTCCTATTGTAAATAGATGTACATAACAGATCTTATCATCCCAGATTCCTCATCTACAATTCCGAGACTGTCATTGTGATGGACGGTTTGTCTCTTCTGTAGGTCAGTGCTAGAAAACTGTTGCAGATATTTTTTTTAAATTTTGACTGGACATTTTCCAATGGATTATTATTGTGTGGTGAAATTCTGGAAAGGATCAGCCGGATCATTACCAAGATATTGCTAGGTAAGCTCAAATTCTGCATGCTCCTTTTTCTTGGTTTTTGAAACAAGTGTGTAATTTCAAGCATGCTTTCTCAGTCTTGCTAAAGACAACTAACTTTGTTTGGTTTTAGTCTTGTAGGGCATTCATTTTCCTTCAAAATGATATGCCACATGATGCATGTAGTATCTTCTTCTAGAGGCACAATACACTCTCAAAAGAGCACTACCGGGTGCGTTTTTCTCTGTAGAAAATAATTGTGTTGTGTTCTGTAAAAACCTGGTAAGGGAAGAGTTAAGTGACAGCAGAGCACGGACTGTAAGTGGCCATAGAGCCATCTGTAGGAGTGCTTGAAGCTGCTTGGATCCTAGAGTTGCATCCTTGGGCAAGGAGCTCAACTTGAATTGCTTCTCCCCCCCCCCCCCCCCCCCCCCCCCCCCCCCCCAGGAGTAGAGCTGGGCAACAGTGAGGGCTGTGATGGCCATGAGCAGTGTTTTCAACCCATGGGCCACCATCATGTTGGAATACTTCTCAGGGAGTGGAGATGGAGTTGGTGCTTGTGTGTACATTCTGCCACTGTGCTTGTCATCAGGTGCCAGTGAAGGATTGATAAAGTGGTCCAGTCATCAGAAGGTAATGTCTAATGAGGTTGGGTGATGGCTAGGCCACTATGTCACTTGCTGTCATGGACCTGTTTCACAAAGAGGTTCAGCAAACTGCACCACAAGCTATGAACAGGATAACAATGAGCAAGTTAGGCTGTGCATGGGTAATCAACTTCATCATCATCATTAATTCAGATAGTTTCATGTGCTGGTAATATTTTCCATAACATTTTCATCCCTCACCCTGCAGCAGTTACCAGTATGGTGGAGACCATCAATGGTTGCTGCTAAGTTTTTGTCATCTGTTTGTTTGCAAGTTGGCATTGTACACCACTTGAATGCACTGTGCAGTGTGCATGTGTTTGAGGGGGATGGTAGGAATCGAGTGGGTGGGAGGAAAGTTCAAAATGTAATCCACTTTATTTAACAAAAATAATGAACTAGGCACCCGCTCGAGCGTGCGCGCATGCACACACACACACGAGAGAGAGAGAGAGAGAGAGAGAGAGAGAGAGAGAGAGAGAGAGAGAGAGAGAGAGAGAGAGAGAGAGAGAGAGTGAGTTATGCTGTTCTGATGATTTTGTATGATTCATTAGTTGTGATATTATTCATAAGTACGACTTGACTGCATCTAAATTTTTACTGCATGCTTAGAGAAATGTTTAAAAATCAATTCTTCCAAGGTAATTTGTTTTATCCTGCTCTGGTTTTAGTCTTTTTAAGTTTGACAAAGGCCTAAACCGATGAAAAACAAACTAAAAAGAGTTACGCAGTTTGCTGAACTGTAGCACGACTATAAAATAAAAGTAAATCCATAACGAAAACCTGAAGCGCAGTGCTCTTAGACTCGGCGTTATGAGGCGACAGGAAATATGGAGGGCAACATAAACACCGTTGAAGCGCGAATATCTTGGCAATGCAGCGCCATCTAAAGTGTACACGGCTAAGTCAGAAATTTTCATAATTCAGGGGAAATTAGGACTGCTTGCAGTTGAGTAAAATAACATCTTTATTCCATTTTCGAGATCGTGTCGACGGTCTTTGAAGTTCAAATTCTGTGGCTGCATTTGGCACGTGGACATAAATCGCTGGTGCTGCTTCATCGCCTACAACGGGTCCCTTAAAGCATAATTTTCTTTTTGAAACACCATATTTAGTCACCAGTGAGAAAAATCTACCTAACGGCCAGATTACCTCTGAAGATCTTCGACGGTTAGTTTTACATTATGATGATGATGTAACTGTAAAGTTGATCATGATGTAATCCTAATGGGCTGCACTTCACAACATCTAACATTACAAGCAATTTGATTGGCATATGCAGGACGGACGCTGTGATGTATAGCGTGATGATCCAGCAATTGCTTGTTGTATGTGATGTTTCGATTTTTAGTTGATACATATAGATGTTCCTATTATGAGTGGATACGTACATATAGGGTCTTCCAGTATTCTTCCGAAAAAATTGTTTTAAACAGGGTACTAATTCGCGTTGTTTTATGCAGTAACCGGAGCAATCACTGTAGTTGATTATTCCCATCTTCGTCTGCCCTCGTGTGCTCCTGAGTTGATGATGCTAAACGGATTGTGAAATGTAGAATCACTCAACTTTCAGTTTTACAAAGTACTAACTAAGTAGGGGTGGATCTTCCTCTGAAGACCGTCAGCCGCCCTGCTTCCCAGGAAGTTTCATACTCTGCAAATGAATAAGGTGAACAGAGAAGCAGAGTTTACCTCAGTTGTGTTAATGTGTGATCAAAAGTTTGGCATTGATTCAATGAAAGTGGAAATGGCATCATACAGAAGGAACAAGGATCTTGGTTGTGCATTTGTAGAGCATTTGTATGGAGAGTGGATAGGCCTACTCCTCTCATGATGAGCAACCGATTGAATTGAACACTGTAGTGTAAAAGCAGGAAAATTAGACAACCAAATAACTCTCTTGATGGTACATATACAGGAGTGTTTGCATTTCACTCATGCCAAACTTCGGACATTGATTATGACATTTATTTTTAATTTTAAAAAACCTAGGAAAAGAAACATTTTGCTTCATGTAAAACTTGATAGGAAACAGTTATGCTGATAATACTAAATCAGTAAATGCATGACTTAATAGCAACGAAACCTGTCAGCTGTAATGATCAGTGCTTGATTAGATTATCAGGTTAAACTGCTGTATGTTATGAACAAAAGTGAAGGCCCATAAAACAAATAATGATCACAAAGATAGCTGGGAGGTGTTGGAATCTCAGGTTTAGTATGAAAAGGAACGTTTCGGGCGTAGCCCTTCATCAGACCCATAGTTGCACTAAGCAGTTATTGCCTGACCCGCTTCAGAAGAAGAAGTAGCTTGAAATAATCTGTTGTTAGTGTCAAGATTTACTCTCTCTTTCATTGCAGGTACCATGTCGGAATCAGAAGGGTCTTCCACTGGCGATGAGAATGCGGAGAAGTGCTCCATTTGCCTGCTGTTCTTGAGAGAAAATGGTCAACGAAAAAGGTATGAAGGGCTCACTATCACAGCTGGGTGTGTGCAATGTTTTGATGTTAAATACAGTCCCCAGACAGATGATTACTATAGGGTATTACCTACCCAGTCACCAACTAAGGAAGGACAACATAGGAGGCAGGAATGACAATGACAAACATTTTATTGACACAAATCTGACAACCCACCTGCACTATCACTCCTCCACACACACAACAAAACAAACACTGTCACACAAAACAGGATTGAATTAACAATTTCCCCAAATATGCAAAGATTCAAAATAAATACACAGCAACAAACCTCATACCCAATCCACCATGACAATCAAAATAAGGATTAGAAATTAACTGTCCACAGCTATACACCAAAGCTAATTCCTCACCCACCCCCACCACCCCCATTGGACGGCACTGCACTAGGGCTAAACTGAGTCACTTGGGACTCACAATGCCACTGGGAATTCAAATAAGTTCCTTATTGAAACAGCACAATAAATGTCAGCTGTGTCTTCTTGTCAAAGCTGGCCACAGACAGAGCCTCAATTCAGAATTCTTGCTGCAGTCACAGGTAACAAAATACAGGAATACACAACCAGAGGAAACACTACAACATAAATCTGCAGCACAGAACAGTCATGCCGCATGCAGACTTGGTAACGAAAAAAAAACAAAAAATTGGAATCGAAAACGCACTTGAACACGGAGAGCAAAAGTGCACTTACCCCCACGGATTCTGAGGGTAGAAGAGGTGAAGTAGCAAGTGGCAAAGAAGAATGACCGTCGAACTGACACGAACTTGGACGTTGGACCTTCGGTCAAAAACACTACACTAATGTGCACTACAGGGAGTGGAAAACCACCACCGCTACCCTGAGTGATGAATTCAGTTAATGATTAAAACATGTGCATAGGCTTGCCAGACTTACTGACAGATGAAAAGTTTCACTTTTTGTACGAAAACTTTAAAAATAGTGTGAAATTAACATGCAAGCTCACCCCAGCAGCACTAGGTGCTCCTGCTAATGCAAAACATTCATGCAGGTGTTTCTGGCACGTTGATTTTGTGTCCAGGCTGCACCCTCAAGCTTCAGAATCATGCAATGCTTCTGTGCATAGTGGATACTATATTTTAAAAGGAATCCCTTCGACTAATGGGCCATGTTAGTGAACTTGTCGGAGGAAAGATGTGGGATGTTGGTTGTTTAATTCGCAGTGACTCCCACACAGAATGACAACCAAATTATTAAGTGCTCGCTAGCTCACATAGGCAATCTTGAATGGTTATTCTGCCCACAGAGTGACAATATCTATCTATCTATCTACGCCTTTGACCCCTCCTGGGGCATAGGCCGCTAACAAGGGTTCTCCAGCCCTCCCGGTCCTGAGCAATCTTTTCCAACTGTCCCCAAGAGTGGCCTGTTCTCTTGACATCGGCGTCCAGGTCTCGGCGCCAACTGTTTCGAGGTTGACCTCTCTTTCTCTTCCCATGCGGGTTCCATGAAAGGGACTGTCTGGTGGTGTTTGAGACCGGTTTGCGTAATGTGTGCCCTAACCATCTCCAGCGCATTTGAATGATCTCTTGGTCTGCTGATTGTTGGTTTGTGCGCTGCCAGAGCTCCTCGTTGCTGATCTTTTCAGACCATCGTATCTGTAGAAAGCGGCGCAGTCATGTGTTGATGAATGTCTGGATCTTCTTGTTGGTGGTTACAGTGGTCCTCCATGCTTCGGCGCCGTAGAGCAGAACAGACTTAACATTGGTGTTGAAAATCCTGAGCTTTGCTTTGATGGACAGGTATCTTGAGCTCCAAATGTTTTTTAGTGTCCTGGCTTTTCCAATTCTTGCCTTCACATCTGCTTCTGTTCCACCTTGCTTGTTGACAATACTGCCAAGGTAGGTAAAGTCGTCCACTTCTTCTAGCGCTTTGCCATTCAGTGTGATGGGTGATGTGTTGGTAGAGTTGACTTTCAGGAGCTTGCTCTTCCCTTTCTGGATGTTGAGGCCAAGGCGAATAGAGTTGTCTGCCACAATGCTGGTCTTTTCCTGCATCTGCTACTGGGTGTGGGAGAGAAGGGCCAGGTCATCCGCAAAATCGAGGTCATCAAGTTGTGACCACAGCGTCCACTGGATGCCGTTTCGCTTTCCTGCTGTGGATGTTTTCATGACCCATTCGATCGCCAGCAGGAACAAAAGGGGCGACAACAAGCAGCCTTGGATCTCCAGCTGGAGGTGATATGACGCCGGGTAGTGAAGGCCAGACTCTGGAAGTTGCCAGGCTGACGACCATTATCTCTACCAGGACCATCATCAACATCAGAACATGAAACGTGCGCACCTTGTTTGAAGCCGGAAAAACAGCACAAGTAGCAGCAGAAATGAGGAACTACAACATCAGCATCCTAGGCATCAGCGAGTCTAGATGGACTGATTCCGGCCAGAAGAGACTCGCCACAGGAGAACTACTTCTGTTCTCAGGACATGAGGATGAGAATGCGCCACACACCCACTGAGTGGCCTTCATACTTTCCAAGGCTGCCCAGGGAGCACTCATCGGATGGGAAGCACACGGCCCAAGACTCATCACTGCATCCTTCAGGACAAAGAAGAAGAAAATCAACGTGAACATCATTCAGTGTTATGCCCCTACAAATGACAGTGAAGAGCAAGCAAAAGAAGACTTTTACAACAGGCTACAGACCATCATCCAAGGGTTTCCAGGAAGAGACATCACCATGGTAATCAGAGACCTCAACGCCAAGGTGGGGTATGACAACACGGGTTAGAGGAGATCATGGGGCGAGAGGGTCTGGGGGAGATGAATGACAATGGAGAGAGGTTTGCAGACCTGTGCGCCGCAAACAACCTTGTCATTGGTGGAAGCGTTTTTCCCCACAGACGGATACACAAAGTCACCTGGATGTCACCAGACCTCTCCACCGGAAACCAGATCGACCAAATGTGTATTGCCAAGAAGTTCAGGAGGTCCCTGCAAGACGAACGTGTGAAGAGAGGCGCTGACGTTGCTTCAGCAGAGTTGCCTACCGTTACAGTGGGTCCGTATTTGTCCCGGAAAATCATAAATTGACGTGGGTGTCCTGGAAATACGATTTGTTTATTCGCATCCCGGAAAATTGAAAAAGTCCAAGACACATTTTCAATCAGAGCTGCAAGAGTGCTCGTGTACGCTGGTACAGATGTACCCTCAGCTGAACCTTGTCGGAAATTGCAGAAGGTACTTCATGACCACACGTCATAGTGGCGAAAACTGCCGAATCACCGATATCCACAAACACGCATATGCAGCAAATACGGCTTCTGCCGATTGAGGAAGAAAGAAGCGGGCTTTTGGAGTCAGAAAAATCCGATTCATGGCCACCAAGCGAAAGAATGATTCTGCTGAAACTGCCGCTGATAAATCTGATTCAAAGACACCAAAGAGAAGCCAAACTTTCAGAGCAGATTATACAAAACTGTGGAGCTTTATCACAACGAGGAAGAAAGGAAACACTTTCGCCTATTGTGAAGTTTGTGCCAATTGCTCTCCTGATCCTGTTGCTGACTTCCTCATTCGTGACATGATCTTTATATGAGATGTTCAGAATCTTGCGGTAGCATCTCATTTCCAGGGCTTGTATCCGTCTCTGTAGTTCAGATGTGAGTGTCCAAGACTCGCATGCATACAAGAATACGGAGATGGCCAGCGTGCGCATGAGCCTGATCTTCGACGCGAGAGTGATATTTCTTTCACGCCATATTGGCTTCAACTTCGCCAATGCTGCTGTTGTTTGTGCTATCCTGGACAGTGTCTCTAGTTTGGACCCTTCATCAGTCACGATAGATCCCAGGTATTTGAAGTTGTTCACAGCTTCCAGTTTTTGGCCCTTCACTTTGATTTCCATTAATACGAAGACCTGCTCTCAATCGTGAAAAGCAGAAAGCTGAAGTGGTACAGTCACGTGTCAAGAGGCAGTGGGCTGGCCAAGACCATCCTGCAAGGTACCATACCAGGTGGGAGAAGGAGAGGCAGGCAGAGAAAGAGGTGGGAAGACAACATCAAAGAGTGGACAGGCTTGACCTTTGCTGACTCACAGCAAACCACAGAGGATAGAGATCGATGGAGGAAGATTGTCCGAAAGTCATCAGTGGTGCCTCAACAACCCATCTCAGGGTTAAGAGACTGAACTGAACTGAAGTTTGCGCCTGTGACTTTTCCATCAAGTCGGGTGGAAAAGACGGCTGCCGTCGCCATGTGGACACCGACAAACACGAAAGAAACTCAAAAAAGTTAAAAGAGCAACAGAACAACAGCAAAATAACTGAATTCTTTCCTGGTACCGTTCCTGCTACTGCATCATTGTTGGAAATGGATACCACACGCGCAGAGGTGATGATGGTGGACTTGATTACTGAACTGAATTTGCCCTTTTCTGCCTTGGATGTTTTCAACAAAGCTCTACCCATTATGTTCAAAGACTCTATAATCGCCAGCGAGTTCCAATGCGTTCGCAGTAAGGGTACAGCACTTGTTCGACAGATAGCGGCAAACACATCTCTGACGCTTGCTGAACGCCTGAAACAACGTCCATTCACACTTTCCACGGATGGCAGTAATGACTCTGGTGACAAAAAGCTGTTTCCACTAGTGGTTCGAACGGTTGACCCTGATACCTTGGAGGTGCGATCTGACGTTCTTGCCGTTCCAGCAATTGAAGGCTCAGCAACTGGTAAGGGTGCATTGTATCAAGCTGTGTACATAGTGTATATAATAAGGTGAGTTTAATAGTTTCTGTCTTTACTGCTATGTTGCTCGTATTAGACACCATGGCCCGTATTCACAACGGCGATTTATCTTTTTAACACTCGATTTATCCCCTAAGCCCGGGTTATCTTGATCGGTTAGATAAGGTACGTTCGTCAGAGGATCCTAGGTTGCGCTTTGCTATATTTACTGGTTTCCAGCCAAGGGAGAGCGGAACAGGCAGTTGGAATCGTCTGAGTTTAGAGATAAATCGGGGTTAAAATAAATCGCCGATAAATCGCCATTGTGAATACGGGCCCATGTCCCTGAAAATCATTCTGTGTCCCTGATTTTGAGCCAACATGTCCCTGAAAGCACAATATGAGGGTAGGCAACTCTGCTTCAGACCACCATCTCCTTGTCGCCCACGTCAAACTGAAACTGAAGAGGAACTGGACAGGGGAGAAGAACCAGCGACAGAAGTACATCACACTTCTCAAGGATACGACCAAACTGCAAGAGTTCAAGCTGTCACTCATGAACAAATTCCAAGTCCTGCAGGAACTGATGGAGGAAGAAGAGGAAGAAACAATAGACAAGGAATGAAAGACAGTGAAAGAGGCAATGAAGTCAGCTTGCCAGGAAGTCTTGGGTCCACAGAAGCATAACCATAAGGAGTGGATTTCAACAGACTCCCTGAAGAAAATAGAACAGAGAAAGGAGAAGAAGGTGGCACTCAACAACAGCCGGACACGAGCAGAGAAAGCCAAAGCACAAGAGGAGTACACACAGGCCAACAAGAACGGGAAGAAGAGCATCAAAACCGACAAAAAGAACTATGTAGA
>JAWQFJ010001229.1:82500-185000 GCA_034096865.1 Theodoxus fluviatilis
AGGGCCAGAGGGAGGAGGTGGAACCAACCATAGATGTCCACCAGGTGAGAAGGAGGACGCAGAGATCAAGTGTGGTTCCACCCTCCACTACCAGCACTGATGGTCCTCCCACATCAACAGCAAGTTCAGTTCTGCCTTCTTCAGAGGTGCAAAGTCTTCAAAGTGAGAGGAGTGCCGTTGCTGCTCCATCCACATATCCTCCTCCTGGACCTTCAGACATCAGTGAAGATGGAGCGCCATCTTTACGGTTCGGCCGGAAGAGACTGAGGGCGCAAGAAACCAGGGCATCATCTTCCTCAAGAGTTAAGAGCACCAATATTTCTACTTCAGGGCCCAGACGTGAAACGGAGCCATCTACTGTTGTGGGCAGGGAAAGGGGGGGAACTGAGGAGACTGGCGCTTCATCTTCCAAGAGACGACGGACTACAGCTGAACTTCTTGCTGCTCCTGCAAGCTGCTCGAGCAAGAAGAGGGGGAGAACTGATGAAAGTGCATCTTCCAGGTCCACAGCGAGAAACCAGACCCAGGCCTCAGCTCCTGGAGCTGCAGATGAACTGTCAGCTGCTGAGAGACCACGGAAGCGGAGAGCTGTTAGCAAGAAAACCTCTTAGAATTTGTCCTGCAGCTGCCACCTTGACTGTTGTTGTGCCCGGGTGCCTTCTTCAAATGATGACCTGTCACCACGAGCATTTAGACATGTCGGACCAGGATAGCAGGAGCTGCCAGGTTCTCCCAGTTCTTGCTCTGACAGTCCCAAGCGGAGCAGACTGAATTCCATACAAAGTGGACGACCTTTCAGGGAGACAGGGGATTAGATGCTAGTGACAGTTTCAAGGCTCCAGAGCGCTGCCCTTGGAGAGGTTTGCCACCTTGCTCATCGCCACTGACTTTGACTAGCATGCACCTGGTGTCTGATGTCCTCTCCATGGCTTGAACCAGAGGTGTGTGTGGAGCCTTTTTCAGTCATTGTAGATTTGATTTTTGTTTTTCCGTTGTAGTGATAAAGGTTGTAGTTGTAGAAGTTGTATTGTGTCATTAGTAACTGATCTATGGAGATATCTAAGGGCATTTTGCCTGCAGTTTTAATATGCTATGAATATCATTTGCCTGCTGCATTTGAAGCTGTGTGATCTTTGAGAGAAAGGTCTTTGATGAGCAAGATTGCTGACATATCAGAAAAGTCAAGATTACCAACAGTTGATTGCAATTCAGTGATGAACTTCACCTCAGGGACTTCTATTACAAATTGTGAACACCTCCCTTTGCGTATGTTAATTTGCAATGACCAGCTTGTGCTGATATCCAGGCTTGGGCAATATTTTCTCTATGTGTCTATGATGAAATGGGGTGGTGGCTTTACTTGGACTGCTGTACTGTTGATACCGACGCAGACCCACAAATACTGTGGTCTGAATGAGTCAGGCTCTACGTAGTTGGCTGTGTGCCTGGCTTAGGCCACCATACTTTTCTTACCAGTACACTGTCCAAGCAGCCCCTGCTGCCATGAAAATATCCCCTCAATTCACTCAAGAGAAATGTTTTCTTTGGCAGTAGACAGACATGCCTACCCTCACTGTAGTTTGGTTTGTCCCCCCTAAATCATTAAAATGGCCAAGTTGTCCCAAAAATCCACTTTTCTGTCAAGTGCCCTGCTAAACCTTTTTTTTTTTTGGAAGGACGGGAGGTCACCATCAAAGACTTGTCTGACCTCAAGAGTGCCCAGAGCAAGTCTCAGAAGGCTGATGTCTAGCAGTGATGAGTGGTTTCATAAACCCTTACCCTAGTAGTTGAGACATATGCTGCTACACAAGTGAACAAAAGAGATATCCATGACATCGTTACAAGAAAATATTCATGCTGATTTGTGTGTAATTTTCTTGTTTTCCCCGCCCACAAATCGGCATGAATATTTTCTTGTAACAATGTCATGGATATCTCTTTTGTTCAGTTGCGCGTACTTCTGGTATAGGTTTTGCAATATTTTGTTGGAGAGTTAGGAGGGCATATGCAGAGGAAAAGGGTAGGTGTATCACCCTTGAAATGCTGTCCCAGTTATGATGCTGGCATAAGGGTTAATTGTACTTGAGACTTGTTTGAATATAGATAACTGCTTAAGTCTATTCATCCCAGTTCCCCGGGCAAAAAAAAAACTAACCTCAAACTGCATTAAGGGAGGCAACCTAGTAAAATGTTATGGGTACCTAAATTAAAATTTAAATAAAAATTATTTCAGACAAGTGTTATTTTCTTCCACTTGATAACACATTTCTCTTACATACAAAAGAATCATTTTTCCTGTGAGACTCAGATAAGAAGCATAAAAAAGTAATTAAAATAGTTTGGAATCTATGAAAACAAGCTAGCCCTCAACCCCAATCCCCTTCCGAAATTCCTCTGACATCTTATTTACAGCACAGCTACAGACTATATCTCGGAGGGTAGAGGATTTCGGGGGGGGGGGGGGGGGGGGGGTGTCCTGAGTTGTCTCCCCCATCACCACAATCCATGCTGACCCATGATGTACTTTTTATCCAGACAAGTTTAATTTTCTTCATCATTGCAACATATTTCTCTCAGAAAATACTCACCTTTCCTGTGAGACTTGGCTAATGGGAGATACAAAAATAGCTAAGAATCTATTAAGATATGAAGGTCCTCAACCCCACTTCCCTTCCCAAATTTGACCTCTTAAACAACAACAAAAATATAATAAAATACAAAAGCTCAGATGTACCTACCTATGCTTTTTTTCATGTTACTATAACCTTGTGTGTGTGTGTGTGTGTGTGTGTGTGTGTGTGTGTGTGTGTGTGTGTGTGTGTGTGTGTGTGTGTGTGTGCCTTAGTATCTGTTTTGTCATGGTTCCAGTGAAAGTTATTCTCCAAACTTTTATTTTGCCTGAAACCATGTGCACCATTCTTGTTGTATAGTTACTATGATAAATAGTAAACCCTCACAGTGGAAGTCTCAAACTAGTTCTCGATAGCAAGTCTGGCTTATCATCAATCTGCCCGAGAAGGATGGATGGATGGATGGAGTTTTACAACCTGCCAGCCTTTGTAGGCAATGTAAGGCCTTGTCTCGCGATAATCTATCAAAGTAAGAGTAAGATCAGTCAAGATATGATGTCCCATTTTCATTTGCCTCTTATGAATCGTGTAGGGAGATGTGGTGGGTCAATTCTTGTAACCCCCAACCCACATCGATCTGCCCGAGAATCCATAGGCATATGACTTTTTCAAGTTGTTTATCACTAATTCAGTTATTGATTTGATGGTTGAGCAAACAAACTTGTACACTGACAGGAAAATTCAGCACTTGAAAGACTGTCCCGATCATGATTGAACCGGCTTTCCTTGGGAGTGTATGTGCATGCATGGATCTTCCAGTTTTGTTTTATAACATGGAACTTTTCCCCTTTCCAGAAAGACAATTAAATGCCAATGTGCATCTCCCTAAATAAGTAAATGGCCTAGTAAAAGGGTTAGAAATTAGTAGGTTAGATTGAGTTTCGTACTTCTTAAAGATTTTTTCATCTCTTTTGGGTCAAATTTCTGTGTGAATGCTATCATAGCCACTGTCAGTACCTTATGGTATTGAATACAATGTGGTATATTGACTTGGGGGGGTATCATCCGGTTGTGTTTTATCTCATTAACCTATCCTCCTACCGACAGACGGGGTGACATTGGTCCATTTTTACATATACATTTACATAATAATAATAATACAGACTATTTGTATGCACATACCTTCCCTAATAGGCAAGCTCATGGCGTTTACAATGGAAAAAAAAATCCACACTCATACAAAGCATTCCAACACTCGCACACTGTACAGTTGAAACAAAAAAAGAGTTAAATACAATACAACTACTTAACATAGCAGGCAATAAACAAAACACGAAACATAAAAGAGGCGCCTTGAGAAGCACTTCACTGCTCGTCAGGAAAGACTGACCAGAACAGGTGTGTCTTTAGGGAGGTTTTGAACTGGGACATGGAATCAGAGTGACGGACAGGGAAAGGTAGGCTATTCCACGTTACAGGGCTGATGTAAGAAAAAGCTCTCTGTCCTTGGGTTTTCTTTTTGCGACGGGGGACATTTAACGTTTTGGTGTCTGCAGCTGAACGGTTATTTCTAGCGGGGGTGTAGACAGTGAGAATTTCTTTGAGTGCGTGTGGTGCAGATTGATTGAAGAACTCCCACATCCAAACTCCTTCGTGCACTGCATTGGCTCCCCGTCGCTCAGAGGATAGAGTATAAGCTCTAGAAATAGCGATTCAATAGGGAAACAAATGTAAACAAAGCATGCGGGGGTGTAGACAGTGAGAATTTCTTTGAGTGCGTGTGGTGCAGATTGATTGAAGAACTCCCACATCCAAACTCCTTCGTGCACTGCATTGGCTCCCCGTCGCTCAGAGGATAGAGTATAAGCTCTAGAAATAGCGATTCAATAGGGAAACAAATGTAAACAAAGCATGCGCTCGACCGCCCACAATGGCGAATCAACCGAGTACGTCTGGCGAGAGTGAACGATTACGATGTATACGAAGTGCTTTTGAGGTTCTTGCTGCTGTAATAGATAATAAAGACAATCCTGATGTCGAGATTGAGGATAATGACAATGATTCGGACTTCGATCTCGGGAAGAAGGAAAGGATATGTGTTGTCTGCAGTCCATCCACCAGAGGGAAAGGCGGAAGAGACCGAGAACCTACTGAGCAGGATGTGACGTGGGATGCCATTTGGCCTGTGAGCAAGGTTGGAGCACTACAGAAGAATTCCAAAGTGTGGAAGACTAGAGGGAGCTGGAGAGGAAGAGGAGGATGACTGTGCAGTCTCTGTTGATAGTGGCATATCAGAATTGCCTTATTCTGACCTTGGCTTTTTGAACTCTGATGAACTCATTGCTGAGGCAAAGTTGCTCATTCCTGTCTTGATATTTTGCATGTTGAAGCTCACAGCAGAAAGGAAAGTGACATTTAATCCTTTGATTTTTCACATTTGCATGCTTCTATAATAGATTAGATGCTACAAAACTGTTTTTAAAAAATTTACTCACCAGAAGTAGCTTATAGTATTGTTGACACATTTCTGATTTGATATCAACTCAACAAAGTTTCTTTATCATGAATGTAAAAAGTGAGGTGTGTAGATAGTGATACTTTTATATTTCACCTTTATTCATTTCCTTACAATTTTATATGGGTTTTGCTGACATATCTTGTATTTGAATGCTTATGTTGGCCACAATTATCATGTACCCCAAAATTAACAGAAAGCATTCCGTGGGCACTCATAATATTTGAATCCTTTCCAAGTTTCTTGTAGCCATGCAATGCTTACGGATTTTTTTTCTTGGGTAGGATAATGTTTTTGCTTGCTTGTCAAGTGCTTTTTGTCACCCTTCTTCCATATAAAAGTGTACCTTAATAGGTGGGTAGACGACTTCGATTTTAGAAAATAATTTAAAGCTGCATTCCAGAAGTGATTTCTATTTGCCATAAATATATGTCATATTTCTGGTAATAAACACATAGTTCATTCAATAAGCTTTTTAGTGATATACAGTTTGTGTTATTTCTGCATGTTGTATGCTTATTTGGTCATTTGGCACATGACCCATGAACAGGAAAAAACCGGTGACATTCGGGCACTAATAGTCTGTCACCCAGAGGCTTAAGCAGTGGGGGAAATATTAATCTTTTGGAATCCTTTCCACTGATGGGCCACACTCGTGGACTCATCCGAGAAGATGGGTGCGATGTTGGTCTTTTAATTCGCAGCGACTCCTACACAAAATGACAACCAAATTATTTTGTGCTCACTAGCTCACATAGAATTTGCAGCAGTCATCAAGGCAAGTCGGCTCTGTTTCAAGCCAATCGAATGCCATGGCCTGCCAGGGGAGCAGGGTTTGAACCCCTTTCATCAGACAACTTTATTAGTGTGGCCCATCAGAGGAAGGGATTCCAATCTTTGTATGCACCTTTTGGACCAGCTGACAGTATCAATACAGACACTTCATTACCAATGTGTGTCTCCCTGCCTAAGTACAGTAATGAAAACTGATCACTTGGGCCGTGTGAGCCTTGCTTTACTGAAAATTTCATGAAGGCCTGACGAGTGTTCAGACAGTTTATAAACTTTTCATTGATAATTGGTAATTTTTTTCAGTGTGGGTGGGGGGATGGAGCAGTTTGTGATTTATGTAAATGAATGCTATCCCACAAACATTTTACTTGCTTTTTCCCTTTTAAGATGGTCTCAAATAAATGAATGTTCATTTCACAGAGAAGATTTTGTTTTGTGTCATTTTGTGTTCAATTCTGAACATTTTATCAACAGATTCTGACCTATGACAGTTAGAAGCAAGGAGGGGCGTTTTTGAACAAAATAAAACCACCTGTTATAGCACCTCTGGTGGACTGATGCAATTTTTTTTATTGCACCACTGCAAGGGTCCCAAAACAAGTTTTTACTTTCTTTTTTTGGTGGGGATGGGTTGCCTCTTTGGCCAAAATTTCTGTCAAATAATGTTATCCTTGTCACCAGCAACTGTGGAAAAAAGTTAAGACTGCTTTCTAGAACTGTGAAGAACAACAGTAGTATACCAGTTAGTGGTTCGGACTCACAAGAAAATTATATCCAATCGATATACTGCACAGCTACTACTAAGCAAGCTGTGTACAGCCTTACACACACTCCCTCTCAAAACAAAATGAAATCCTGCGAAATGCACTGCTATTTACTGACCCGCACCTCCCTTACAAGCCCCCACAAGCTTGCGGCAAAAACAGACGAAATTCAACGCCAAATCAGTTACAAACACCATTTGACCTATCTCTACGCCACACTGGCTTGGTTTTCTGGTAACAGTTTTCGATTTCTGGTTACAGTTTTCGATTTCTGGTTACGTGTGTTGTTTTCTGGTGAGCGGTTTTGGTTTTCTGGTTACGGTTTTTTGACTCACGTGCGAAGCAAAAGTGAGTCTATGTACTCACCCGTTTCGTCCGTCCGGGCGTCCGGGCGTCCGAAAACTTTAACGTTGGATTTTTCTCAGAGACTATTAAGTCTATCAATACCAAATGTGGCATGATGGTGTATGATGACAAGGCCTCAAAAAACATACATAGTGACTTGACCTTGCTTCAAGGTCAAGGTCGCAGGGGCCATAAATGTTGTCTAAAAAACAGCCATTTTTCACATTTTCTCAATTTTCTCTTACGTTTTTGAGATTGGATACCTGACCTATATATGGTATATAGGGCAAAGTAATCCCTATCTTTTGATACCAGTTTGGTTGACCTTGCTTCAAGGTCAAGGTCACAGGAGCTCTTCAAAGTTGGATTGTATACATATTTTGAAGCGACCTTGCCCCTGAACTATGGAAGATAACTGTTCCAAACTTCATAACATTGTAGTACACATGTTATACTTTCATCATGAGATACATTTGGTTACATATCATCAAGGTCAAGGTCACTTTGACCCTTATGAAATGTGACCAAAATGGGGTAGTGAACCACTAAAAGTGACTATATCTCATGGTAGAAAGTGCCAATAAGCACCATTGTGCTTCCTATTTCTTGAATTATAAGCTTTTTGTTGCATGACCTTGGCTGACCTTGACCTTGGGTCAAGGTCACATGTATTTTGGTAGGAAAAATGTGTAAAGCATTTCTTAGTGTATGATGTCATTGCTAGGTTTAGTTGTTTGACCTTGACCAGGAAGGTCACCTGAGGGTCAAGGTCATGTAAAGGTCAAGGTCAATCGTGTGAGTCGTATGGGCTTTGCCCTTCTTGTTGGTTATTGGGGGTGGGGAAAGAGAGACACACGCACACCCTTTAACAGCATCCCCATACTTGGAGCATTTCTGTAAAAATAATATGATATAATATAAATGTATTCAGAAATTCAATCAGTCTTACAACAAATCAAAAGAAAAAGATAGCTGAGGCTTTGAATTAAAAAAAACCTGGTCTAAAGCTTGGACTCGGTCCCAGTCAACTCACTGGTACAGACAAATTACTGCTAACAAAGAGACAAATTGCAAAAATAAATAAGCACAGGAAACTGAGTAAAGGTCTTGACCTAACTATGTCTAAAGCTCAAATGAGCATGCTTATGAGCACAGCAAGTAAGATGGGAGGTTTCTGGCCTATGCTTCTTGCCAGTCTTGCAGGATCTATTCTACCAAGTCTTTTAGGGGGTAAAGGAATTTTTTTTAAAGACAGAAAGGGGGTTGGTCCTGTCAGGAACTCGGGCAGCCAGAGGTCTGGCCCTCCCTGGAACCCAGTAACTAATTATGACATTGATCGTATGTTAAAGTCAGTAAAAACTACAGAGAAACCTTTTCCAAAGACATGTTACCAGCTAATCCTGCTAAAAATGAATGCATGATCATTAACCCTTATTGTCCTAAGCGCGGCAAATGCCACACTCACCTTCGTGGTCTGCCAGTGGTAAGCGCGGCATATGTCGTTTCAGACACAACGTGCGTTCTGGCTCTCTCCAAGTACAAGCCTATCATATAACTCTATGTTTACTGACACCAGTTCATGCAGAAGAGGCTTCTCTACAGTCTACAGCTTGGCCAATCAACAATCAGGGCGGTTCTATGTGCGTTATAGTAGAAATTATGGTCTATCCTATACGAATCGAAGTGGACGCTCGAGTCAACATGTCGCGATCGCAAAATCTGTTCGAAGATTTTAATCCTTCAGCTGCCGAAGATGAAGATGATGAGGAAACTTTGGATGAAATAACCAGGCAAGCTGTAATTAGTTCTAGAATGCCGATCTCTCAAGCTGCGAGTGATCGAGAGGTAGGAGAAGAGGGGTGGATGCAAACAGCTCAACACGCACACCTTTCATTAACTTTGAGATTGCTGATGAACCGTTACAGATAGACACATAAAATAAAAACACAAAATGCTTGAAATTGAATGAACAATATTTTGGTGTGCAGTTTATTCAAATCCTGATTATTTTGTCAAATTTTAAATGGTAAACATTTGTGTGTTTTTCACTCCTGGAGAAATAAAACAGGTAAATCACTATGCAATAGTGGGTAAATACCCTATAAACCCTACTGGATGTTTGCTTTGTCATCTGTGCATACTAATGTATCATTCTCTTTGACCAAAAATGCACTCTTTAAATTACAATGCAAATTTGATGATTCAGGTATTAAAGAGGCAAAATGAAGTAATTCTGATCATCTACACTCTTCCAACTTATGCAGTATTCCTCATATTATTGCAAATGTAGAAACTGAATAGCATCAATATGTGGATAATTCAACATGAAAACAGTCTGCAGTAAAGTTTGTCTCCTACATTCATGAATTGATCATTTGTCTGTAATAAAACTGAAAAATTCTACTGATTTTTGTCATTATGAGACACAAGAAGGCATTACACACTACACAAACATTTTCAAAAACTTACCTCAAACCAGCAATACTACAAAAGCATCAAGAAAATTGCTATATACATGAATACCCTTTCATGTAAAAAAAACAGCAAAACAAACCAAAACACTGGTGAAGGTAGGAGGCACATTCACACATACCAGTGTGCCTGATTGCGGCAAGCAGTCTCATCCATACCAGTAATCCAGTTGCAGGAAACTTGGAAGTACACCCAGAATCCAATTGGATGAAACTTGAGAGTACATGCAGTAATCCAGTTGCAATGAAATTTTAAGTACAACACAGTAATCCAGTTGCATGAAACTTGAAAGTACACATGTCCACCTAGTTCTGCTATCTGGAAGAGTTATCTACATGGTCGTATTTTGAACAACGGATTAGTCTTGTCGTCGAGCACGTTGTCTGCCAAGTGCAGCCTGGAGGTTGCTCAGTGTCGCGTTTACGCGCAAGGCCTGAGCTAAAAATAGGATAGAAAGTTCTGGGCTCAGGTGTTGTTGCTAACGGGGACCAATTGACCGTAGAGGGATAGATTGAATCAGTGGGAAAGCGGGGCAGATTCAAACGCGAGCTCGAGGTCGCGTGCCCTCATGACTATGATAGGTTCCTCTGATTGGGTAATTACAGCGTGGGGCGCTGGAATGTTAGCGTCAGGCGCGAAAGCAGGCATTATCACGCTTGCCGTTGGGTAGGCAGGACATTGGGTGCGTGTGGAGACGCCGTAGACTTGTGAGGCGCGCGAGACGACCATGAGGTGCTACGTCTACCCAAGGGAGTATAGTTGCTCTGGATAGAACAACGTTCCTTCAAGAATTCACGGCCTGTCATTCTGAGGTGGGTAATGTAAATTTGTGCTTGAACGCGTGAGTGCGTGTGCATGTGTGGGAACGCCATTTGGACTGAACTAGGTGATATCTAAATTGCTTAACAGGGTGAGTAATTGGCTAGAAGGAAAACCGAGGCAAATATCTAATTGTTCATTGTGAAAGTAGTCTTTGGGTTCTTTTATTAAAGATGCGCGGGAGCGTCTAATTGTAACTGGAGTGAGAAAGTGGAATTGGCTGTATTGAAAGTGCAGCAGGGGCGCTGCTTATTGTATAGTGACAGGTTGTCGCGTTTATCCTTACTGGCTAATGATAGGTTCCCTCTCGATGAACGACGTAGTCGTCAAAGAGAGGAGAGACCTTAAGATAAACAATGGTTTACATCTAAACCTAACCACCACTCCTTGGGGGGACACCACAAACGTCAAACAATGTCAACCAAAACAAGTGAATAAATGACCACTGAATCGGGATGAAAATAAACAAATCAAGTTTAATCAATAACACACTCTTCCTCGCTGCACAGAGCCGCAAAGGAAAGAGCAGGCAGGTGATTAAATGCAAATAAAAGAAACCAAAACAAAAATCAGGCAGCGGATCAAGATGGAGGCNNNCCGTGAGTGATCGACAGGAAGACAAGAAACCTTAGATGTTCCCCTGTCAATCAGATGTTTAGATTTATAGTCATCATACAGTACTTACAACTTCAGCTTTTTCTAGGTGGATTGTAAAAATCATTTACACTCTTATGCCATCTATCAGTGTACCAGTATTTGCTGAGTACAAGTGTACCCTGTGTACATCCCCATGAAAATGCATTGAAGCCTTTTACATGAACTGTGATGAAGGAATGGAGTCTAGCACCATTGTTTCTGTGTCTACAGTGACCATCTCCTACAGCAAGTATAAGAGCTACCAGCCGGTCTACCCTGAAGATGAGGAGGAAGACGACGAGTTGGAGGAAGTTCTTGAAACTAAAACAGACTGGGGTAGGTGCTTGGTTTTAGTGGCGTTTTACTTGCTTTGCCTGAGTTTTTTGTTTCTTTTCTTCACTCTAATCTTCAACATTTTCCTAAATAAGCCCTCCCTAGTTACCTCCCTTTGACCATGTTTTGGCTGATGTATACTTTGATTTGAACTATCCTTTTTCCATGGGCATTGTCAGGCAGTATGATAAACTGTCTCTGTAGACTTGATATTACTATTCACATTGATGACTATTTCACCTTGCAGTATATACGACTTAAGTCTCTGTTATAGGTGCTTTACTGGACTAATATTGTCATTGTTGAAACCTCCTGTGGGTTGTAGGTAGGAATAAACCCAATGAGTCTTCCTACAGGATTTGTCAAAGGTAAATGACTAAGGAAATTGTGATTTGAATTGCATGTACTCTAGGCAGCTTTGTGATTTTTGTGGTCAGTGGCCTTTACTAGTCTATATAGGCTGATTGGGGATAAAAACTTCATTCATTCATTCATTCATTCATTCATTCATTCATTCATTCATTCATTCATTCATTCATTCATTCATTCATTCATTCATTCTTTTATTCTTTCTTTCAATCAATAACTCAGACAACATATGAGCATCAAGTGAATACAAAGTAAAAGTTGGGAAAATGACAATATGAGATTTTTCAACCTCAAATTCATTTAGCGTTTAACACGAATTCTTAAGAAATTATCGCATTCATAAATTATTATATATGATTGGTATTTAACTTCAGCTTAAGTTATAGAAACACATGCATGACGTGGCTCTGGCAACTTAACTGCAAGTTTTCTTGAGAAATTTCCAGCAACTTGGACGCTCACATTAGTCAAGATAGCAAATTGGTTTGCATTGCTGTTCAACAAGCGGGCACTGGAAAGATGGCCCCCAGCATAATGCAACTTAACTCTGAGGCAGTTTTCTCAGAAGCAATCCTAAAACATCATACACGATCCTCTCATGGGATTAGAGGTGGGTTTCTTTCAGAAACAGTTCAGAGATGAGCAGTAGCATCTGTCGCTCAAGAAACTCAAAGTTTTCTCCGAATTGAACCTGTCCATGCAGGCACTTTCCATGAGTGCTCATCTCAGAACATGTTATAAAATACCTTTGGGAAGGAAACGCATCTCCTCTCCCTCGAGGGGATTAAGTATGACGCATTAGGATAGCTTCAGGGAAACCTGCCTCAGCACTCGCCTTGCACTGTACTGGGTGCTGCACTGTACTGGGTGCTGCACTGTACTGGGTGCTGCACTGTACTGGGTGCTGCACTGGCTGCTGCACTGTACTGGGTGCTGCACTGCACTGGGTGCTGCACTGTACTGGGTGCTGCACTGCACTGGGTGCTGCACTGCACTGGGTGCTGTACTGCACTGGGTGCTGCACTGCACTGGGTGCTGCACTGTACTGGGTGCTGCACTGCACTGGGTGCTGCACTGTACTGGGCACTGTACTGGGTGCTGCACTGTACTGGGGGCTGCACTGTACTGGGTGCTGCCTGCACTGGGTGCTGCACTGTACTGGGTGCTGCACTGCACTGGGTGCTGCACTGCACTGGGTGCTGCACTGTACTGAGTGCTGCACTGTACTGGGTGCTGCACTGTACTGGGTGCTGCACTGTACTGGGTGCTGCACTGCACTGGGTGCTGCACTGCACTGGGTGCTGCACTGTACTGGGTGCTGCACTGT
Source organism: Theodoxus fluviatilis (assembly GCA_034096865.1). Classification (NCBI taxonomy): domain Eukaryota; kingdom Metazoa; phylum Mollusca; class Gastropoda; order Cycloneritida; family Neritidae; genus Theodoxus; species Theodoxus fluviatilis. Next base: position 95,443 of record JAWQFJ010001229.1, read on the forward strand.
ACTGGGTGCTGCACTGTACTGGGTGCTGCACTGTACTGGGTGCTGCACTGCACTGGGTGCTGCACTGCACTGGGTGCTGCACTGTACTGGGTGCTGCACTGCACTGGGTGCTGCACTGTACTGGGTGCTGCACTGCACTGGGGGCTGCACTGTACTGGGGGCTGCACTGTACTGGGGGCTGCACTGTACTGGCCCTGCACTGTACTGGGTGCTGCACTGTACTGGGTGCTGCACTGCACTGGGTGCTGCACTGTACTGGGTGCTGCACTGTACTGGGTGCTGCACTGTACTGGGTGCTGCACTGCACTGGGTGCTGCACTGTACTGGGCACTGTACTGGGTGCTGCACTGTACTGGGTGCTGCACTGCACTGGGTGCTGCACTGTACTGGCCTTGCATTGTACTGGGTGCTGCACTGCACTGGGTGCTGCACTGTACTGGGTGCTGCACTGCACTGGGGGCTGCACTGCACTGGGTGCTGCACTGTATTGGGCACTGCACTGGGTGCTGCACTGCACTGGGTGCTGCACTGCACTGGGTGCTGCACTGTACTGGGTGCTGCACTGCACTGGGTGCTGCACTGTATTGGGCACTGCACTGGGTGCTGCACTGCACTGGGTGCTGCACTGCACTGGGTGCTGCACTGTACTGGGTGCTGCACTGTACTGGGTGCTGCACTGTACTGGGTGCTGCACTGTACTGGGTGCTGCACTGTACTGGGGGCTGCACTGCACTGGGTGCTGCACTGTACTGGGGGCTGCACTGTACTGGGTGCTGCACTGTACTGGGTGCTGCACTGTACTGGGTGCTGCACTGTACTGGGTGCTGCACTGCACTGGGTGCTGCACTGCACTGGGTGCTGCACTGCACTGGGTGCTGCACTGGCCTTGCACTGTACTGGGTGCTGCACTGCACTGGCCTTGCACTGTACTGGGTGCTGCATTGTACTGGGCACTGTACTGGGTGCTGCACTGTACTGGCCTGGTGCACTGTACTGGGTGCTGCACTGTACTGGGTGCTGCACTGTACTACTGGGTGCTGCACTGCACTGGGTGCTGCACTGTACTGGGTGCTGCACTGTACTGGCCTTGCACTGCACTGGGTGCTGCACTGTACTGGGTGCTGCACTGTACTGGGTGCTGCACTGTACTGGGTGCTGCACTGTACTGGGTGCTGCACTGTACTGGCCTTGCACTGTACTGGGTGCTGCACTGCACTGGGTGCTGCACTGCACTGGGTGCTGCACTGTACTGGGTGCTGCACTGTACTGGGTGCTGCACTGTACTGGGGGCTGCACTGTACTGGGGGCTGCACTGTACTGGGGGCTGCACTGTACTGGGTGCTGCACTGTACTACTGGGTGCTGCACTGCACTGGGTGCTGCACTGTACTGGGTGCTGCACTGTACTGGGTGCTGCACTGTACTGGGTGCTGCACTGTACTGGGGGCTGCACTGTACTGGGTGCTGCACTGTACTGGGGGCTGCACTGTACTGGGTGCTGCACTGTACTGGGTGCTGCACTGTACTGGGTGCTGCACTGTACTGGGTGCTGCACTGTACTGGGTGCTGCACTGTACTGGGGGCTGCACTGTACTGGCCTTGCACTGTACTGGGTGCTGCACTGTACTGGGGGCTACACTGTACTGGCCTTGCACTGTACTGGGTGCTGAACTGTACTGGCCCTGCACTGTACTGGGGGCTGCACTGTACTGGGTGCTGCACTGTACTGGGTGCTGCACTGTACTGGGTGCTGCACTGCCACCCCTGGGATTGAAAATACCAGGGCCCGTATCCAGAACGGCGAGTTATTTTAACCCCGATTTATCTCTAAACTCAGACGATTCCAACTGTCTGTTCCGCTCTCCATTGGCTGGAAACTAGTATATATAGCAAAGCGCAACCTAGGATCCTCTGACAAGCATACCTTATCTAACCGATCAAGATAACCCGGGGTTAGGGGATAAATCAAGTGTTAAAAAGATAAATCGCCGTTCTGGATATGGGCCCAGGTCATGTTCCTGTCTAGATCTCTTTGCACTCGGTAAAACATTTTTTCTTTTCTAACCACAAGGCTACAGCCTTGCGTGTAAAAACTGTAATGCTGGTTGACAATTTCAGACTGACCCAGAGCTTATACTGTTTTTCCTGTTTAGAGAAGAGCTCTCCCAACATAGGCAACAAGGGGTTTGCTGTTTTTCCTGTTTAGAGAAGAGCTCTCCCAACATAGGCAACAAGGGGTTTACTGTTTTTCCTGTTTAGAGAAGAGCTCTCCCAACATAGGCAACAAGGGGTTTACTGTTTTTCCTGTTTAGAGAAGAGCTCTCCCAACATAGGCAACAAGGGGTTTACTGTTTTTCCTGTTTAGAGAAGAGCTCTCCCAACATCGGCAACAAGGGGTTTGCTGGCAAAGGCAAGAACATCACCACCAAACACGATGCCGTCATCTGTGGACGCCGCAACGCTCAGCGCTTGATGAATGATGTAAGCTGCTCAAATCTGAACAAAACATTTGCCTGAATATTGTTTTAGTTTTACAGAGTAGAGGCCCTGCCTGATATGAATGTATCAGTGGTCATTTTGTATAGGAAATTCAGAATTTTATACTTTAAACTGGATATTTAAATGACAGTCATTTGTGACTGAGATTGAGAAAACAAGACTTAGTCAGAAAATTGACAAATTGAAATGTTTCAGCCTCAATATTAGTATTCATTCATGCATATTCCAGAAAAAACAGCGTGTTATGGAGAAATCGTTAATTTTTTTACTGTAATGTAAATCTGAACTACAGAGGTGATTACAAGCCCTGGAAATGAGATGTTACCACAAGATTCTGAACATCTCATATAAAGACCATGTCATGAAGGAGGAAGTCAGCAACAGGATCAGGAGAGCAATTGGACAGTATGAAGACCTGCTCTCAATCGCGAAAAGCAGAAAGCTGAAGTGGTACGGTCACATGTCAAGAGGCCGTGGGCTGGCCAAGACCATCCTGCAAGGTACCGTACCAGGTGGGAGAAGGAGAGGCAGGCAGAGAAAGAGGTGGGAAGACAACATCAAAGAGTGGACAGGCTTGACCTTTGCTGACTCACAGCGAGCCACAGAGGATAGAGATCGATGGAGAAAGATTGTCCGAAAGTCATCAGTGGTGCCTCAACAACCCATCTCAGGGTTAAGAGACTGAACTGAACTGAAAGCTCAGGAAAGCAGATATATGGCAGTGTGGTGATGCCTTTTCACAGCGTTTGCTTGAAAACTGTTTTTCTGACTTAAGCCTTCTCAAGTACTGTCCCATTTATTCTGTGCCACTTTTTCACTCTAATGGAATGATTTTAATATGTTTAGATTTCACTCAAATACTAACTCAAGTTAGTGAGACGAAGCAGTCATTGAGATGTTAGTTTTGCCAGAGAACACGATCAACATATTCCTATAATAAGTCAATTCAGTGACTCCCTGCCTGATGTTCATCCCCAATGGTGGGCCCCTACATATGCCTGACTGTTTGCCTTTCCAGCTGCCCAGCCACTTTGACACAGGGGATGGGGAGGGAATGGACCTGCAACTGTCCAACCAGGTCTACAACGGACTGAAGCGACAGCTGTGTACGGAGAACAAGCGAGCTCTGCGTCTGAAGGAAGCCAAGGACCAGGCCACCTCGGTAGGTGCAGGCATCGAGGCAGTCGGGGTGTGGGTACAAGCGGCAAAATCCTTCGTAAAGTCGGGTGCTGATTGGTCCAGAGACATTACTCATCTTGCACGTTTTCTGTTGATTGGTTACCTATTAATAGAACCTGCCGTATCCTTTCTCATTGCGTTTAGACACTGGCTTTTTTCTGTCTCAGACTGAGATGTATTTGTCAGAAGAACTGATTCTTTTGCAAACTATGACTCGTAGCAATACCAAAGTGAGCCAATTGGCTGTCCGCTGGGTGGAATTTCCCCAATTTTACCCTATGTTTTTCCTTTCATCTCTCTGTGTGTATGGCGATGTATGAAATAAAATTTATACTGGATAAAAGTTTATTCTTCTGTCTTTTACTCGGTTACATTATTTTTTAGTTTGATAGCTCAAAAATTGGGGAAATCGTAGTTTGCAAAAGTGATGTGTGCGTCGCTGCGAGAATGGCTGCCGGGCTTGGGCCAGTCCATTTTCCGGTGGTAAGCTTCATTTCGCTTCAAATCGCATTGAGTGAAAGCATTGCACCTAAAAATAACCACCAATGAATGAAAGAGGAAGTTGTGAGCCTCGTTTCCGTATTTTTCATTCATTGAAACTCGCGCGCTTTACAACCGAAATCTGTGAATGAAAACTACTACTGGCCTTTTCTACTTGAAAGGTTTGAAATAACATCTCAGGAAGCCCACCATGTGAAAGATCGCAACTTTGTCTTCAAAAATGTCAAGTTAGTTTAGCTTGTTTCAACATTCACGCGACGCGAATTACAACCAAAAATTTGAGGTGTGGAAGTTTTTACCTCGGGCGAGTGACAATAATGGCCGGCTGTGGCGAAGTGTCCGAGCGTGACGCGACGCAACAACAATGCAGCGATCCGTCGAGTTGTTCATCTCCATTCACGTGGGAGATGCTTGTTGGTAAGACTGAACCTATGTTGTGTTAGTTTATGTTGCTGTTTTCTCAAAAAACAAACACTTTGTTGGTGTATTTTGTGCTCGAAAGTAGTAGTTGTCTACCTGAAGAGATTGACGCAAAACGAGATTGGGTAGCGCAGGAAACTTCGCTTGTAAATTAACTTTTCTTCAGTATGGAACTTAACTTTGCATTGATTATGTAGGGAATAGGTTGTATTAGTGTTTGAGCAACTGTCTACTCAGTTATTGCATGTCTATGATGCAAAAAGGCCACTTTTTAATGGTCACGTGACCTTCGAAAAATTTGCCTCTGCCAGAGATCGACGCAAAACAAGATTGGGTAGCGCAGGAAACTTCGCTTGTAAATTAACTTTTCTTCAGTATGGAACTTAACTTTGCATTGATTATGTAGGGAATAGGTTGTATTAGTGTTTGAGCAACTGTCTACTCACTTTTTGCTTCGCATGTGAGTCAAAAAGGCCACTTTTTAAATGTCATGTGACCTTCGAAAAATTTGCCTCTGCCAACAAGTTAAGATGAGACTCCAACATGTCTTCCTCAAATACAACTAAACTAAACATTGCATTCAGTTTTTCTTTTTTGTACAGTTTAGACATCACCTAATGCATCATATTTATGTGAAATGAAGAGTGTATCATTACTGTATGAAAAAAATTATTTTGAAATTTTGTGTCACACCAATACTCACCACCTCTGTACTCTTGACCAGATGCATGCCAGCACCAGTTATAAATGTAGGCCTTCTACCCTGCTAAGTCTGATCTTATGAAACTTTGGTTTTCAGTGGACGAAACCTACACCCAACTCAAGAACACTTTCTTGCCAGCAAGAAAAGGCAGACCTCCAGACCCTCCAAAAGTGACCCTGACGAACAGACTCCTTCTTTAGCTTCAGCTTTTGAAGGACCAAGGCGGCAGAACTGGCAAACAGGTAAGTTACGTGCACTTTGGATGACTGCTCTGAATCTGATTATGAACATCATCAAATGCAGATGTCTAGTAATTTTGTCGACATTGGTTGCTGTTGTGAATGTGAACTGGTCGCCCATAAAATGCATGGAATTATTTTATGTTGCAGGTGGCTTCGTGGTTCGAGAGACTTTTTCCTCATGTCAGCTACCCCTCTGATCGCCTGTCTGGGGTACTCACTCGTCTGATGAAGGAGGTGACAAAGCGGCAGGCTGCTGGAGATGATCTGTCCATATTTCTGGCCACAGCAGTCGATTTTGATTTCGTCTCCTACACTCTTTCTCGGATGGGACTGAATCGGGCCCAGCTGACCCAGGAACCAAGTGTTACAGAGCTTCCATCTGACAGTGGCTGTGTCACTCACGAAGTGATCATTGATCTTGAGAATTTCCGATCCAAAGAAAGACTTCCAGAAAGCTTCACATTGAAGTGGGTGAAAACACTGATGGGTTCATCTGACACAGAAAAGAACCTAAAATCAGGCATCAAGCAGATGGTAGCATGTTACAAGACACTGCGACAGAACCAGAACAAGAAGCCAGTCAGTGGTGTGCGACCCAGTGGAAGTGATATGCTCTCTGCATTTCTTGCTACTCCCTTTGTTGTTCAACGTCCAACTTCCCCTACAAAGTCGACACCAAAGCCAGCCAGTCCAGCCATCCAGCAGAAACAGAAGGAATGCAAGGATTGCATGGAGAATGTACATCTCAAGAAAGAATTGACTGAACTGCAAAATCAAGTGCAAGTTCTGTCTGAATCCATGCAAGATCTGACTGATGAGAAATTGAACTTGCTATCAGAAATCTCTGAGATGAAACATCTGAAAAAGAAAGTGACAGTCCACCAACAGCAACTAGATAGGTGCAAATCACAGAAAGTGAGAAAGCTGAGGAGAACTGTTGTTGCGCTGCGTACAAAGCTATGGACATTCAGGACTGTTGAGAACAAGTATGAAGCGCTAAAGAGAAAGCACCATCTCCTCAAACAGACCGCAAGCACAGCGCAGCAGAGCAGTGACAGAGCTGTCAGAAGGGCAAACGAGAGACTTCGGAAACTTCAGAGAGAGTACCAACAACTACATGATGCTTTTCAAATTGAAGCTGTAGAACCAGTGGAGCATACTGTCAAGCTGAAAGAAGACAAGAACAATCGTTACACTGATCAAGTGAGGAAGACTGTGCTAGAACTTCAGAGTACTGGAAATGTGGCTGCTGACAAGTGTAGTGAGGTGATTGAAGTGGTGTCAAAACAGCTGTTTGGAGTCGGCATCACCAGCAAAGATCTACCCTGCACGCAGACTAACATCAACATTGCTGATGAAGGTCAGGTACTCACAAAGATTCATGCCACAGAAGAAATGCTGGAGTCAGAACATTTCACTCTCCATACAGACGGCACATCAAGAGGCGGGAAGAAAATAGTTGGTCATCAGGTCACCTTGGACTCTAGAGCCTCTATGAGCTTAGGCTTCAACACAGTTGCAACAGAAGATGCCTCCAGCCTGCTTGAGCTGACAACAAACATCCTGAAGGAGCTCTGTGACTTGTATTGTGATGATCGCGATGAAGACCCAGACCATGTTTTCCGCAATCTCCTGTCAAAACTGACAAGTGTTATGACAGACAGAGCGGCCACGATGAAGGCTTTCGATGAAAAACTGCTTCATTTTCTCAGGTCGGAGATTGGGGAGACTGCTGTTCTGAATTTCCTTCATTGCAACGCACATTTCCTTCTTGGGTTGAGCCGCTCTTGTGACGATGCACTGAAAAGGAGGGAAGAGGAGCTTGTGGCTGCAAATGGAAAACTGGGGAGAGACAGAGAGCCCAAGTTCCAACACTTCAGAAAGACAGAGACGGCTACCTCCCGGGTGATTCGTCTCACCAGTGACGTCACGGGGCCCCGTGGTGACGACAAGAATGGTGTTAGAGCGGAGTGGCTTGCCTTCTGTGTAGAGAAAGGGGTGAAGTCCAGGACCACAAGCTATCGTTCAAACCGGTTCAACTGTTTCTTTGAGTCAGCAGCCAGCATCATTCACCATCTTCATGATCTCAGGCAGTTCTTTGAGCAAGGGTACTTGGGGCATTCTAACCTCAAGACTGAAAGTGTGACCTCTGATCTGCGAGATGATACCCTCATTGACCTTGTGTGTGCTGTGGCAGTCCTGTATTTGAGAGTGACTGGGCCCTTTTTTGAGCTCGTTCAAAGCAGTGTTCCCTATTCAGGCTTCCACAAGTACGTGCAAACCATGGAGGCTTGCTTCGACCGTTGGAGGGAAGATGCTGCAGAAATCCTCCGACCTGACTTCCCTGGCATCTTCGAGGAATTCAAGATTCAGACAGAGATGGAGGTATCAGTCCTTGCATATGCCACAGAGCACTACAACAGCGCCAAGGAGAACATAGAGTCCATCATGCAAGATCTTCACACAGTGACGAGGCGGCAGCTGGCTGATTTCCTGGTGGGTGGCAAGTTTGGGGCCGAGCTTCCTGCACACTTGGAGGAGCCCCTCAGCCACTGCCCACTCACCAACCTGCTGGGTGAGAATGTGTTTGGGGAGCTGGACTTTGACTTGAACAGAAAACGAAATGCTACAATGCATCACAGGTCTTCCAACCAGATGACAAAACACAACAAAACATGTCACTGGTTGGACACAAAGAGTCCAGAGGAGGCCATGCATCTGATGGCCAGTGCGCGCAAAAATGCAGCAGCAGTGAGACAGGTTCACAGAGAGCAGGAGAAACTGGTCATCGAGACTTCGAGAAAAACTGAGAGAAAATGAGAGAAACGAAAGGAGAAAAGAAGCACAGGCTGCCCAGAAGAGGGCCGGAATCATCCAAAGATGCTTATGCCATGGAGGGCCTTGCAAGTCAGCAGCTGAAGTGACACGGCTAGGGGTGAGGGTAAAAACGGCGACAAAGCTCAAGAAGGCCCTCCAAGATGAAATTCGTTACCAAAAAAAAGTCATTGGGGGTGTCGCCACGAAGGATCTTCGATTGTCAGGCAACATAGACTTTCTGACCGAGACGCTCAAACAGTTCCTAAGCAGAATCTGAAGTGCGATCTCCTTTGAAAAAGAGACCAAGGCTGTGCGAAGAAGAGGCGCAGTCTGAGAATGACTCTTTAGAAGAAGAAGAGGAGTTGGAAGAGGCCCCATCAGAACCCTTTGCATTCAGAAGGCAGGGGGAGTGGGTTGCAGTCTACTATGACAATATGCACTACATCGGCATTGTCATTGATGTCCTCAGTGATACAGAAGGCACCGTCCAGTTTTTGAGGAAAACCAGCAGACAAAATCTCTACAAGTACCCTGATATAGAAGATGTGGCTGTTGTTGAGGCCTCATTTGTCTTCAAAGCAGGCCTAGATGTCATGCCATACAGCAATGATGGGAGAATTTGGAGTGTACCAGCAGCCAGACAGATCTCGGACATTTATGACAGACTGCGGGCTCAAGCTATTAGTATTATGTAATTGGTGTGTGATTTTCCAAGGCAGAACTTTTGAGCAAGGAAATGCTGATTGAATGAACTGTTTTTCTGTGCCATTACCCTGTTTAACAAACCAACATGAATGGCAACAACTACTGTGGTGAGGAATGATGTAACGCTATGTCATTATTAGAAAATGTATTATGTAATACATACAAAATCATATGTCATTTTCAGTTTTTGAATCTGTCTGCAAGTATTTTAAATGGCAATCACAATGGTGAAAACCGTTTGAAAATCGGACAATTAGTCTCTGAGTTACAGGTATTTAAGTATACTTACCCTCGGAAATGTGTTTCTGAGAAAAATTGCAATGAAAGTTTTGAAACTTCAGCACAACAGTTTCCTTAGCAACCATGCATGCATTTCTTTGAAATTTGGCACAGTCATACAACATAACATAAAAAACTAACACACACATTTTCAGTTTGAAACATAAAGTAGTTTATTGTCAACATTGTTTCAGAAAATACACGAAAATTTACGTTCACTGATAAATTGTCACAATGGCTTACTGATCAAAAACCTACTCATAATAATATTAAATCAGTGCTAATGTGCACAGGTCCAAGAAACACAAAAATTACACTAAAATGTTTGTGTAGTAAAGTGTGGGGGTGGGGGTGCACAGTGATTGTTAAACTATTTATACGCAATGTTGATGCGGCCTCGTCCTGAAAACAATCACATACAATATGTAGTTTCAGAGCCAGTCCAACTATTTGAAGTCATTTCATCATTACTGTTCATTTAATACAAAGATTTCTCAAACAAGCAATGCGAGATGTACAGCAGAGAGCTGAATATTCTCTCAAGTCTGCACATTCATCTTCGGCAAAATTAATGTAAACGAAATTCAACTTGTGGGTTGAGATCGGCTCCGTGGCCGCTGAAAGTGATCTCGATCTGTTGATTTACATCAATCTGACACAAGAAATCAGTAATACACTATAAATTTACAAGTTTACGGGAACATACCTTCATGTATGCTTGTTTTCCGTCGAAAAATCAGCAGTAGTGAGTCGAAATCACGATAGGCACGGAAGCGTGGCGCGTTGAAGGCAGAAGCGCTAACACCTCGAGGCTCACTCTAAGCTGCGCTCCGATTGGCTGGTTCCTTCCCTCTCCCATATGGTCCATAGTTAAGCGAACCAATCAGATTGAAGGTTTTGAATGCATAGAGTGATATGAGTTCTTACAAAAAGGATCCAAAAAGCTGCGAAATGGTGAAAAAATTATTGAAATCGGTTGAGTAGTTTTTGAGATACAAGCATTTTAAATTATGAATATTTAATAAAGTATTTATTTTGAAACCCCTCTTGCATAAATTAAGTATTTAAACGTATTTAGAGACAGATTTGGTAAATGAAACTCGCTGACATTGTAGATAAAGGATTACGGAACCAGAAACAACCAAAAACTCAAAATCAACAATCCACACCCCTTGTACCTATTTCCAGTGCTAGCGCCGAATGGTTCCAGGGACAAAGCGTCTCATTCCGTGGTGGAGGGTCACATATTTCACTTTTTCAAGTCTTTGAATTATTTTAGTTAAGTTCAGTGTTTCATGCTGATTCCATTGATACCAAAACCATTTTTGTAGGTGAAGTAGAACAGAAGTTATGAAAAATGCAAAAGTAGCATATTATGCGTATTGGTGTGCATCTGTTCAGCCCTTAGTCAAATCGCATGTTTTCCAGTTTTTGAAAGATGATTTCATACATTTCCTGACATCAGGTCCCTTTAAAAAAAATTAGGCTTGTTGTATGTTTCCAGTAGAAGGAAAAAAAGTGAAAATGACACAAAGCATGCATTTGGTTGCTTTAGTGTTGACCTTCAAAGTTGCCTAATTTGCTCATTTGTAAAATGGCCAAAAAGCGCGTACCGAAATTAAATGATTAAAAAATCATAACTTTGGTTCTAATTGACCTACACAAATGATTTTGGTACCATTGGAATCAGAATAAAAAGATCTGTCAGGAAATAATAACATAAACATTAATATCCAAACTTCAAAAATCACTTTGGTGTACCTACTATGAGTAAGAAGAACTGTTGCATCTGAAATCATAAGCAAACAGATGTGCACAGCAATTTGTGCTTGATGTCACTGTGTGTCTATAGTCTTCGTGTTGCTACGTGCTGCTACGTGAATGACCCTTCTTCCCTTGGTGCCCTACAGAACAAGGTCATTGACCCCAAGACCTCCATGATGATGATGAAGCTCATTAACAACAATGTGCTGCAGCCAGGCTATGCAGTCATCAGCTCCGGGAAGGAGTCCATCATACTCTATGCCCAGGGAGGAAGGTAGGCCTTTGAGGCTGATGTTCAAAGGGACATGGCTGCTTGAATGTCTGATATGGCGTGTAAACCTACAGCAATGAAAGTGTGCTGTTTGTTATGCACGGAACACAAGCCTTCAGACATGCATCTATCAAGTCACTTAGGTGGCAAGGTGGGAGGCAACAACAGAAATGGAAAATAGAGGGCACTGCTGGGCTGAAAGCTGGGTGGTGGACATTGAATGGAATGAAAGGGTAAATTCAGAAGAGTGGCTGAGAGGAGGTTCATTTTAAATGGCTTTCTTATAATTTGTTGTAGTTTTATTTGTTGCCGATATTGATTTGCAACTTGGCAGTCATGTAGTCAACTGAAACTTGTTTTCCTGACAAATATTTGCTTTGGAAAGATAGCCATGCAAAACATAACACTATGTATCGTATGGACATTTTATTTCCTTATTTTTCTTCTTTTTATAACCATTTTCAGAGTTTTTGCAGGAGCAACACAGCTTGTATCAATCCCCAAAAGGAATAAATATTGCAACTAAGCTAATAGAGTTACTCTGCAGACAGTATCAGACAGTATACCTCTTCGATCTGTAGTGCTATTGATAAAGGAGATGAATCCTTGGTGAAATGCAAGAGTTGTATCTTCAACTCCTACCTTTCATCTTCTATGTCAGTAGCACTACAGCAGCACATCTATCAACTTCTACCCAGCTGTTACACTTCCGCAGGGTTCATGGTCTGTGTTTGATGTGTGTCTGCAGCAATGAAGAACTTCATCTTCCCAAAGAGTGTGCCATCAAGGTGTTCAAGACGACACTGAACGAGTTCAGGAACAGACAGAAGTACATGCATGGTGACCCCAGGTTCTGCAGAGATGACTTCAAGAAGCAGAACCCGCGAAAAATCATCAAGATTTGGGCCGAGAAGGAGCAGTACAACCTCAACAGGTGAGCAGACAGTGAGATGGAGTCTCAGGCTGGTTTCAGATCTGCTGTATGCAGTGTAGTTTGTGGAGTTTCACATGCTTCTATTGCTGGTTCAAAACTGAAATTTAAACAATCGGCAGTCACTGCAAGATAAGTATAACATGGAAAAGCATATGCCTGAAGGGAAACACATGGCGTGAGAAGTGTGACTCAAAAGAATCTTTGCCATGCTTTCCCTTGGGGTTTGGGCATGTCAAATAAAAAATCCTTCTCCAGCCGTGCCATTGAAGATGCCCATCACTTGTGTCTCTATCGCATGCCATCTAATCTTGGTATCAGCTACATGCACAGAGGGGAGGGAGAGGGAGAGACAGTCAGACAGACAGACAGACAGACAGAGAGACACACAGACAGACACTCACACACACACACACACAGACAGACAGACACACACACAGACAGAGAACACACACACACACACAGACACACACAGACAGACAGACAGACAGACACACACAGACAGACAGACACACACACACACAGACAGAGAACAGACACAGACAGACAGACAGACAGACACACACACACACAGACACACACACACACAGACAGAGAACACACACAGACACAGACAGACAGACAGACAGACACACACACACACAGACACACACACACAGACAGACAGACATACAGACACACACACACACACACACACAGACAGGGTAGCTGGTTAGAAGAACATCCAATACTTGGAGGCAAATGTCAAATAGGTTCTCTCATCAGACACTCTGGCTGATTTGTTGCCAGCAGAGCGATGTGAACCACAATGATACCATCTCACATTTTTTGTCACTTACATGAAAATGGCAAGTTTCCATTCTGATTCCTCAGTGAAAAATGTACCATGGACAAACTTAGTAGTGGTGAAACTTAGAGCATCAGAATGTTTGTCACTGCTGCCAAGTGAACCAGAAAACAAAGCAATAGATGAGGGAAAGAGTATTGCTTACCTTATACTGAGATTATCTTGGCAATATCACTCAGAAATTTCCTACTGCAACAGAACAAAGGGGGAGAAAATGTTTTGAGTACGGTCTGCATGTGGATACTTTTCAATCCAAACAACATTCAGTACCTTCAAATCGTGGTAGGATCTTGCCTTTTAGAGTTGATGTGAATCAACACCTTACACACACACACACACACACACACACACACACACACACACACACACACACACAATTGCAAATGAGAGACGATGGCGAGTTTATTCCCCCAGGCTGACGAGTGTCCATCATGTGCAGCCTGTCCTCACTGCCTTGTTTCAGAATGCGAAAGTTTGCCTTGCCCTGCCCAGGAGTGGTGGTGCAGAAGAAGCACCTGCTGGTGATGGACTTCATCGGAGAGGACAGCGTACCTGCACCCAAACTCAAAGATGCAGCACTGGCCCCAGAAGATGTGGAGGACGCATACCACCAGACCATCAAGGTACCAGCACAGAGACATGCATTATGCCCGTATGCAGAGATTGGAAGAGCGACTTAGGCAGAGCAGAGTCAGATGTTCATTATGCAAAGCAGAAAAAAATGCTCGTGGTTATAGTAACCTGACCAACCCTTTTTTCCCCCTATCAATCCTTAAACTTTGTTTTCGGAGAAAAAATGGAATGTAAACAACAAACTGTATGCTGTTTCTTCTTCCCAGTCCTATAAACACTGGAGGCACCCACTCGGTTAGTTTGAAGCTGCTGCAGTACAGCAGGCTGTAAGCACATAGCATTCAAGTTGATGACTTGAAAATAATGTTGTACAAGGCCTGGAGAAAAAGATGGACATCAGCTAATCTTCTTGTACATGGCAGACACGTGGCTTGTGCTTGTATGGCTTCCCTGTGGGGTGTTGCATGTGTAACTTACTATACACTGTTGTGTGCTTTGTGCCTCATTGAGTGTAGTGGGGCACGTCATGGCAGTCGCTGTATACATCATGACCAGTTTTTGTACTCCATGTGCTCACAGATCCTGGAGACAATGTACCAGGCCTGCAATCTGGTGCACGCCGACCTCAGCGAGTACAACCTGCTGTGGTTCAAGGACACGGTATACGTCATCGACGTCAGCCAGGGGGTGGACTTCACCCACCCCTGTGCACATGAGTTCCTGTGTCGGGACTGCAGGAACATCACACAGGTAGGACTGGTGTGTCTGTCAGATTGTCAGGGCAGGGTTCTCAATTTGAATTGTTGCATGTAATTGTGTCTGAATTATCTGACCCTGTCCGGGTGCTCCCCAGTAGATTCCTTGGCTAATTGAGACTGCAGGAGGTTGGGCTACTGGAGCAGACCCCAACACCCCTTCAGCTAGGGTTCCAGCCAATGAGGGGGGCACAGAGTGGCTCTAGCTGCATGTTGCACTTTTGTCTCATCAGGTTTTTGTTTTGGGGGGGAGGGGGGGTTATGGTTTGTTTGTTCATTTCGGGGGGGTTTTGGTTGTTTGGGGGTTGGGTTTTTTTCCTCTTATGCTTTGCTTTAAATAGTCTTGGAAGTGTGTTATTACCTGCTGGAGACAGCTGTCTACAAAGCTGGAGAACAAATCCCTGTGACCTTTATTGTACCAAAGAATCCCACATGACCTTTTCTCTCCATTTCATTCTCCCTCACCATAGCACTAGTCTAACAATCGGAGCCATCTGTCGTCTGTGGAACTTGATGCTTTGAAAATCTTACTTTTCCAGTTCTTTGAGAAGGCTGGAGCCCAGGTGATGAGCCCAGAGGAACTGTTCAACCGAGTCACGGGTCTCAACATCGAGGGAGAGGGAGCCGTTTTTGAGGCCCAGGCAAGTAGACGTGTCTTTCCTAGCTGTTTCTTGTCCTCCTGCCTCACATATTGTCATTGTTTCTTAAAACATGTCACTACCTCAAGAATGAGTGTACTGTGTATCTATCTACACAAAAGAGAAAAGTCAGTCTGCCTGTTTGTCCTCAAATGGCTCCAGTATGGAAAAAGCTATAATAATAAAGAGTTTTGAGCTCAGATTTGGAATTAACACATTTTTTAGATGGTTTTAAGCTATTTTAATGGATTTTTTTGGTTTGAGAAATGTAATGTTTCTATAACAGCAGTGTCATTTTGCTATGTATGCATAGCTATCAGTCCCATCCCCTGGTTTGTGCAATGAACTTCCATACCATTAAATAACCTTTACACCTGGGTCAAAACCTCTGCTAGTCAGTCCATATTTGCTGTTTGAAAATAGGAAGACAGCAACACATTTTCTTGATTGGGTTCGGTTGTAGTCAGATTTTCATGCCAAATGTAAAATATGTTGACCAAGACAGTTGTAATTCTCCACCTAAACAAAGATGTAAATCGGACAACATTCATTGAGTTAGCCATTGTATTCTGTACCAAGAGCCAGACACATCATAAGGGTGCATGTCTGCCGATAGACAAAGTTTTAGAATTTCAGTTGGAGTTGTGTGTTAAAAGATTCCACACAGAGAAGATCCATGGGGGAAAAACAAGGGTCCATATGACTTATGAGTGAAGTTGAACACCACCCATTATCTTGTCATCAGCAAAGACAATTCTCACCACCCTGCAGCATCCCTAATGATGTCCAGTCTTTGGGTTTGGAAAAAAGCTCTGCTGTCTCTCACAGTGGGATGAGTTGAAGGGATGGGAAAGATGTTGGATGCCATTTGTGAGACTAGTCATTGTCTAGATCAGCAGTGCAAATAGGTGCCAGGCTATTGAAATCCTCCACCATGCTCTCTCTGCCACAGTTGCAGACACCACCACTGTGTATTGCAAGGTGGAGAAAGATGTTCTCTCTGCCACAGTTGCAGACAGCACCACTGTGTATTGCAAGGTGGAGAAAGATGTTCTCTCTGCCACAGTTGCAGACACCACTGTTTATTGCAAGGTAGAGAAAGATGTTCTCTCTGCCACAGCTGCAGACACCACCACTGTGTATTGCAAGGTAGAGAAACATGTTCTCTCTGCCACAGTTGCAGACACCACCACTGTGTATTGCAAGGTAGAGAAACATGTTCTCTCTGCCACAGTTGCAGACACCACTGTGTATTGCAAGGTAGAGAAACATGTTCTCTCTGCCACAGCTGCAGACACCACTGTGTATTGCAAGGTAGAGAAAGATGTTCTCTCTGCCACAGCTGCAGACAGCACCACTGTGTATTGCAAGGTGGAGAAAGATGTTCTCTCTGCCACAGTTGCAGACACCACCACTGTGTATTGCAAGGTAGAGAAAGATGTTCTCTCTGCCACAGTTGCAGACACCACCACTGTGTATTGCAAGGTAGAGAAAGATGTTCTCTCTGCCACAGTTGCAGACACCACCACTGTGTATTGCAAGGTAGAGAAAGATGTTCTCTCTGCCACAGTTGCAGACAGCACCACTGTGTATTGCAAGGTAGAGAAAGATGTTCTCTCTGCCACAGTTGCAGACACCACCACTGTGTATTGCAAGGTAGAGAAAGATGTTCTCTCTGCCACAGTTGCAGACACCACTGTGTATTGCAAGGTAGAGAAAGATGTTCTCTCTGCCACAGTTGCAGACACCACTGTGTATTGCAAGGTAGAGAAAGATGTTCTCTCTGCCACAGTTGCAGACAGCACCACTGTGTATTGCAAGGTAGAGAAAGATGTTCTCTCTGCCACAGCTGCAGACAGCACCACTGTGTATTGCAAGGTAGAGAAAGATGTTCTCTCTGCCACAGTTGCAGACACCACCACTGTGTATTGCAAGGTAGAGAAAGATGTTCTCTCTGCCACAGTTGCAGACACCACTGTGTATTGCAAGGTAGAGAAAGATGTTCTCTCTGCCACAGTTGCAGACACCACTGTGTATTGCAAGGTAGAGAAAGATGTTCTCTCTGCCACAGTTGCAGACAGCACCACTGTGTATTGCAAGGTAGAGAAAGATGTTCTCTCTGCCACAGTTGCAGACAGCACCACTGTGTATTGCAAGGTGGAGAAAGATGTTCTCTCTGCCACAGTTGCAGACAGCACCACTGTGTATTGCAAGGTAGAGAAAGATGTTCTCTCTGCCACAGTTGCAGACAGCACCACTGTGTATTGCAAGGTAGAGAAAGATGTTCTCTCTGCCACAGTTGCAGACACCACTGTGTATTGCAAGGTGGAGAAAGATGTTCTCTCTGCCACAGCTGCAGACACCACTGTGTATTGCAAGGTAGAGAAAGATGTTCTCTCTGCCACAGCTGCAGACAGCACCACTGTGTATTGCAAGGTAGAGAAAGATGTTCTCTCTGCCACAGCTGCAGACACCACCACTGTGTATTGCAAGGTAGAGAAAGATGTTCTCTCTGCCACAGTTGCAGACACCACCACTGTGTATTGCAAGGTGGAGAAAGATGTTCTCTCTGCCACAGTTGCAGACACCACTGTGTATTGCAAGGTAGAGAAAGATGTTTTCTCTGCCACAGTTGCAGACACCACTGTGTATTGCAAGGTAGAGAAAGATGTTCTCTCTGCCACAGTTGCAGACAGCACCACTGTGTATTGCAAGGTAGAGAAAGATGTTCTCTCTGCCACAGTTGCAGACACCACCACTGTGTATTGCAAGGTAGAGAAACATGTTCTCTCTGCCACAGTTGCAGACACCACTGTGTATTGCAAGGTAGAGAAACATGTTCTCTCTGCCACAGTTGCAGACACCACCACTGAGTATTGCAAGGTAGAGAAAGATGTTCTCTCTGCCACAGCTGCAGACACCACTGTGTATTGCAAGGTAGAGAAAGATGTTCTCTCTGCCACAGTTGCAGACACCACTGTGTATTGCAAGGTAGAGAAAGATGTTCTCTCTGCCACAGTTGCAGACACCACCACTGTGTATTGCAAGGTAGAGAAAGATGTTCTCTCTGCCACAGTTGCAGACACCACCACTGTGTATTGCAAGGTAGAGAAAGATGTTCTCTCTACCACCGTTGCAGACACCACCACTGTGTATTGCAAGGTAGAGAAAGATGTTCTCTCTGCCACAGTTGCAGACAGCACCACTGTGTATTGCAAGGTAGAGAAAGATGTTCTCTCTGCCACAGTTGCAGACACCACTGTTTATTGCAAGGTAGAGAAACATGTTCTCTCTGCCACAGTTGGAGACAGCACCACTGTGTATTGCAAGATAGAGAAAGATGTTCTCTCTGCCACAGTTGCAGACACCACCACTGTGTATTGCAAGGTAGAGAAAGATGTTCTCTCTGCCACAGTTGCAGACAGCACCACTGTGTATTGCAAGGTAGAGAAAGATTTTCTCTCTGCCACAGTTGCAGACACCACTGTGTATTGCAAGGTAGAGAAAGATGTTCTCTCTGCCACAGTTGCAGACACCACCACTGAGTATTGCAAGGTAGAGAAAGATGTTCTCTCTGCCACAGTTGCAGACACCACCACTGTGTATTGCAAGGTAGAGAAAGATGTTCTCTCTGCCACAGTTGGAGACAGCACCACTGTGTATTGCAAGGTAGAGAAACATGTTCTCTCTGCCACAGTTGCAGACAGCACCACTGTGTATTGCAAGATAGAGAAAGATGTTCTCTCTGCCACAGTTGCAGACAGCACCACTGTGTATTGCAAGGTAGAGAAAGATTTTCTCTCTGCCACAGTTGCAGACAGCACCACTGTGTATTGCAAGGTAGAGAAAGATGTTCTCTCTGCCACAGTTGCAGACAGCACCACTGTTTATTGCAAGGTAGAGAAAGATGGGGGGGTTAAAGGATAGGACAAACGCCTGCAGCTAATTCATGACTGAACAAACATTCAAAACCCTGTCATCCTCCATTGTATTTGGTCTTTGAAGCCCCCTGTGGGTTGGGGGGAGAACTGTCCCACCAAGCCTCCCTACACCTGTTGTAAGAGGTAAATGATAGGGCTAGGGAAAATTGTGCCTTGACTAGATCTTACTCTAGCCAATTCTAACGTTTTTTATGATTAGTGGCCTTAAGTATCCTACAAAGGCTGGCAGGCTGCATCCATCCCTTGGTCTTTGAATTCCAAAAAGAGCCACCTTTCTGGAGGCAAGATGGAAAGAGAGGGGTTAGATGGCACTCGGGAAAGTTCCACAAAGAGCCACCTTTCTGGAGGCAAGATGGAAAGAGAGGGGTTAGATGGCACTCGGGAAAGTTCCACAAAGAGCCACCTTTCTGGAGGCAAGATGGGAAGAGAGGGGTTAGATGGCACTCGGGAAAGTTCCACAAAGAGCCACCTTTCTGGAGGCAAGATGGGAAGAGAGGGGTTAGATGGCACTCGGGAAAGTTCCACAAAGAGCCACCTTTCTGGAGGCAAGATGGAAAGAGAGGGGTTAGATGGCACTCGGGAAAGTTCCACAAAGAGCCACCTTTCTGGAGGCAAGATGGGAAGAGAGGGTTAGATGGCACTCGGGAAAGTTCCACAAAGAGCCACCTTTCTGGAGGCAAGATGGGAAGAGAGGGGTTAGATGGCACTCGGGAAAGTTCCACAAAGAGCCACCTTTCTGGAGGCAAGATGGGAAGAGAGGGGTTAGATGGCACTCGGGAAAGTTCCACAAAGAGCCACCTTTCTGGAGGCAAGATGGGAAGAGAGGGGTTAGATGGCACTCGGGAAAGTTCCACAAAGAGCCACCTTTCTGGAGGCAAGATGGGAAGAGAGGGGTTAGATGGCACTCGGGAAAGTTCCACAAAGAGCCACCTTTCTGGAGGCAAGATGGGAAGAGAGGGGTTAGATGGCACTCGGGAAAGTTCCACAAAGAGCCACCTTTCTGGAGGCAAGATGGGAAGAGAGGGGTTAGATGGCACTCGGGAAAGTTCCACAAAGAGCCACCTTTCTGGAGGCAAGATGGGAAGAGAGGGGTTAGATGGCACTCGGGAAAGTTCCACAAAGAGCCACCTTTCTGGAGGCAAGATGGGAAGAGAGGGGTTAGATGGCACTCGGGAAAGTTCCACAAAGAGCCACCTTTCTGGAGGCAAGATGGGAAGAGAGGGGTTAGATGGCACTCGGGAAAGTTCCACAAAGAGCCACCTTTCTGGAGGCAAGATGGGAAGAGAGGGGTTAGATGGCACTCGGGAAAGTTCCACAAAGAGCCACCTTTCTGGAGGCAAGATGGGAAAGAGGGGTTAGATGGCACTCGGGAAAGTTCCACAAAGAGCCACCTTTCTGGAGGCAAGATGGGAAGAGAGGGGTTAGATGGCACTCGGGAAAGTTCCACAAAGAGCCACCTTTCTGGAGGCAAGATGGGAAGAGAGGGGTTAGATGGCACTCGGGAAAGTTCCACAAAGAGCCACCTTTCTGGAGGCAAGATGGGAAGAGAGGGGTTAGATGGCACTCGGGAAAGTTCCACAAAGAGCCACCTTTCTGGAGGCAAGATGGGAAGAGAGGGGTTAGATGGCACTCGGGAAAGTTCCACAAAGAGCCACCTTTCTGGAGGCAAGATGGGAAGAGAGGGGTTAGATGGCACTCGGGAAAGTTCCACAAAGAGCCACCTATCTCTAGGAAAGATGTGAAGAGAGGGGTTAGATGGCACTCGGGAAAGTTCCACAAAGAGCCACCTTTCTGGAGGCAAGATGGGAAGAGAGGGGTTAGATGGCACTCGGGAAAGTTCCACAAAGAGCCACCTTTCTGGAGGCAAGATGGGAAGAGAGGGGTTAGATGGCACTCGGGAAAGTTCCACAAAGAGCCACCTTTCTGGAGGCAAGATGGGAAGAGAGGGGTTAGATGGCACTCGGGAAAGTTCCACAAAGAGCCACCTTTCTGGAGGCAAGATGGGAAGAGAGGGGTTAGATGGCACTCGGGAAAGTTCCACAAAGAGCCACCTTTCTGGAGGCAAGATGGGAAGAGAGGGGTTAGATGGCACTCGGGAAAGTTCCACAAAGAGCCACCTTTCTGGAGGCAAGATGGGAAGAGAGGGGTTAGATGGCACTCGGGAAAGTTCCACAGATGAGCAACACTGTCACCCCCACAAATGGCACAATCCCTTGTGTCAAAACAAACCCAGTTTTCAAGCTATTCTGACAGTGCTGCTGTTTCACTGTAACCCCCACAAATGGCACAATCCCTTGTGTCAAAACAAACCCAGTTTCAAGCTATTCTGACAGTGCTGCTGTTTCACTGTAAGTGTAACCCCCACAAATGGCACAATCCCTTGTGTCCAAACAAATCCAGTTTCAAGCTATTCTGACAGTGCTGCTGTTTCACTGTAAGTGTAACCCCCACAAATGGCACAATCCCTTGTGTCAAAACAAACCCAGTTTCAAGCTATTCTGACAGTGCTGCTGTTTCACTGTAAGTGTAACCCCCACAAATGGCACAATCCCTTGTGTCAAAACAAACCCAGTTTCAAGCTATTCTGACAGTGCTGCTATTTGCTGCAGGTGAGGCGTTGTGACACGGAGAGGCGAGACATTTTGGAGGCTCAGGGACAAAAGTACAAGCAGTACGCCTTCGACTTCCACTTCGACTGCTCCCAGAAAGAGCGCTCTCAGGCACTCCTGGCCTCTCTGACTGGCCTGGAGGATGATGATGATGAAGAGGACTTGGGAGATGACCAGGTGTGATGTGGTGGCAATAACTAATTTGCCTAGTGGAAATCTGGTCAGTAGCACCAGCAACATCAAACTGTGAAATAAAAAGTCGTCATGAGGGTTTTTCCTGTGTGTGAAAAGTTGTCTGTAGTTGAATTCACGCCATCAATGCCACAGCACATAACTGTTGACATTGAACAGGCAGCTTCAGAAAAGGGGTGTCTGAATTATATGATTTGTGTCACCAACATAAACTGTGAACACCCATTGATTGCTGAAACAAAGATTTGTTACTATTTCTGTCTTCTCTTTTAGAAATGGTTTCTTGTAGGGTTTTCTAAATCAGTAAATGTTAGAGTAGCATAGTTGTATAGAAGGGCTGACTACTGAAAAACTCACAGTGTGTTCATAGTAGGGAATGATTCTTTCAAGATGTTAAAGTCTGCCTTGTCTTTGTTGATATAACAACAAGAATATAGCATAAGTCATATATATAATTAATCCATGAAAAGAAATGTACTGAAATATCTATGAAAAATCCCCCCTTACTAAAATCAAATTTCATAAAGTTTGAGTAAACAGGAAGAAAGGTGAAGTTAATATGCATATAAATTTGGCTGAATTTTGTTTTGGAAATGTTTATGATTTTGTGGTAGATCAGTAATCCTGTGTTGCATTTTTAATGGCATTTCATTGAAACTGAAAGGTGTTTTATACTTCTACACAACATGGGACTGCCAGCCTGGAGCTATTTCTGAAAGTGGTGCTAATCTGTTTTATAGATTGCTGACACCTTGCTTCATGAAGTTGTACTACCCTGTGATATGTGTGCTTTGATAATGTGTCCATATGAATATTCCACTGTCATTTTTTACCATCCGAGTGCCATGAACCGATCTGGTCGGTTCAGAATTTTGGTGGTTGATAAAGATATTGTGGTGTTCTTAAAACGGCAGATTATATCATTTCTCGAAATAATATTCATTTTGGAAGAAAATAAACACATATTTGGACCCACAAAAGCGCTTGTTATCGTTTTTCCCCCCATTTCGCTCACAGAGGGCAACATGTCAACAAAGATGGTGACGTGCGTTCACTTCCGCGAATGTGCAGAGCATCAATTACATTGAATCTCGTATGACTCAGAGATTTTCAAGAACAATCTAGTCAGAATATAAGTTTGAAAGGGTGTCATAAACAATTTCAGCACAGTATGCTCTTGTTTTGAAAGAATTCTTCATAGAATTAGCGTACTGATTGCCATTGCACACGTTGATGTTTATGATCTAAACAGAGGAGATGAAGCACTACTTGTGATCTACGTAGCCAAAACAGTCGCAGCGCAGTAATGTTTCCTCTGAGACACAGGTTTTCATTGGCTGAGTAACTGATCATTGAAAGAAGGCTCTAGAAATAGCGATCCAATAGGGACACATAATGTAAACAAAGAACGAGCTCCACCGCCCACAATGGCGGAACAACCGAGTACGTCTGGCGAGAGTGAACGATTACGATGTATACGAAGTGCGTTTGAGGTTCTTGGTGCTGTAATAGATAGCAAAGACAATCCTGATGTCGAGATTGAGGATAATGACAATGATTCGGACTTCGATCTCAGGAAGAAGGAAAGGATATGTGTTGTCTGCAGTCTATCCACCTGAGGGAAAGGTAGGAAGAGATCAAGAACCTACTGTCCAGGATGTGACGTGGGATGCCATTTGGCCTGTGAGCCAAGGTTGGAGCACTACAGAAGAATTCCTAAGCGTGGCAGACTAGAGGGAGCTAGAGAGGAGGAGGATGACTGAACAGTCTCTGTTGATAGTGGCATATCAGAATTGCCTTAAGCCCTAACTTAATAGCCCGAACAGTTGCTCGGCGAAAGGCCCATGCAGCTGTCGCCCGATCCAATCATTCGGCACGAATTGGGTTCGCCCTTAACTGCCCGTGCTCCGTGCGCGCCGAACACCCCGACAGCTAGCTCGCTCTGGGTCGGCGAGCACGAGTCGGGCAAAAATTTGCTTGCAGCGCATGTTATGGGAGCTGGCTTCTCATTGGCTGAGAAACCGACTCTTCTTCCGAGGAGGAGGTTTTGTTGGCGTTCTCACGACTGTTTGCACAATTAAAATGCCGGATATAGTCTACGGTTCGCACAGAAAAGGCTGTATTTGTTCATACTCAAAACCCATCCAAAGAAAATATAAGCCCTGAACAGCATTAATTTATCAAAGCTGTATGTTGATTCCATCAATAGGTCGTGAAAGCGCTCACATTTTACAACTGGAAATGCAGGTCGATGCAATGACACGCCTAGCGAGGCTCTAGTCGCCCAACATATGCGTGCTCTATTGAGAATGAACGCAGGTACGGCGAGATCCCCCAAACGCCGGTTCACCGTGCAGGCGTCTCGGCGCGCTCTATTAAGAACGGATGCACTTTCGGCGAGAACCCCGAACGCTGGTTCACCCGACTGACAGTCGGGCTATTAAGTTAGGCCTTTATTCTGACCTTGTCTTTTTGAACTCTGATGAAGACTCATTGCTGAGGCAAAGTTGCTCATTCCTGTCTTGATATTTTGCATGTTGAAGCTCACAGCAGGAAGGAAAGTGACATTTATTCCTTTGATTTTTCACATTTGCATGCTTCTATAATAGTCTTAGATTAGATGCTACCAAAACTGTTTTGAAAAATTATACTCACCAGAAGTAGCTTATATTATTGTTGACACATTTCTGATTTGATATCAACTCAACAAAGTTTCTTTATCATGAATGTAAAAGTTCACCTTTATTCCTTTCCTTACTATTTCATCTGGGTTTTGCTGACATATCTTGTATTTGAATGCTTATGTTGGCCAAAATTATCATGTACCCCAAAATTAACAGAAAGCATTCCATGGGCACTCATAATATTTGAATCCTTTCCAAGTTTCTTGTAGCCAAGCAATGCTTACAGATTTTTTTTCTTGGGTAGGATAATGTTTTTGCTTGCTTGTCAAGTGCTTTTTGTCACCCTTCTTCCATATAAAAGTGTACCATAGTAGGTGGGTAGACGGCTTTGATTAAAAAAAATAATTTAAAGCAGCATTCCAGAAGTGATTTCTATTTGCCATAAATATATATGTCATATTTCTGGTAATAAACATATAGTTCATTCAATATTCTAGTGATATATAGTTTGTATGTGTTATTTCTGCATGTTGTATGCTTATTTGGTCATTTGGCACATGACCCGTGAACAGGAAAAAACCGTTGACATTCGGGCACTAATAGTCTGACTCCCGGAGGGTTAAAGTCTGCTAGTGTATAAGCATGAAGTGATTAAAATTTTACTGTGACTGATCAAGGTTTTGGTGGTACTGCAGGTGTTTTGCTGAGATTGGTGTGTAGATATTGGAAGCTACCCACTGCAGATCTGAACCTGTAAAATGTACAGTTTAAATTCAGCATTTGATAAGCAGTAGTTCATCCCATGCGCTGGTAGTGACAGTTGCAACAATTAAACACTGTTTTCTGTTGAAAAGGTAAGCTTAGCGGAAAAGGTTTGGTGCCATCTTTAGTTTTTATCATAAAGAAACCAATAATATTGTTGTAGGAACTGATAGTAGGTGGACTCTTTCTCATGCTGAATACTACCATTCTTGCTCTCATTAGATAGATTGTTTGTGTTCTTTCCCACTCTACTCTCCGACTGCTAAACTGGCATTCATTTGAGCAGCTGCCTCGTTGTGTGTGTGTCTGCATGAGCGTTGTGTGGATGCCTGATGGAGAAGTCTACAGAATGGTATGGTCTGTGCACCCTTGCTGCATTTGCACTTCATCTCTGTGGTGGGAGACATGAAGTCTGGCTTTTGTCATTTCATGTTCCTTGTGGTTGAGGATTTTGGCATTTATTATTGCATGATGATATTTCATGCCTTGGCGCACTTGATGTGTGTGTATGCCTAATACAGGAGCGACAGGCAGGGTTTATGAGGATGAAATCTTAAAGGGTGGCTGCAGAGGTTGGAAAGTCTTCACTGCAGGATGAACCAGCTGTATTCTTTTCCAAGATGAGCAAATTATGACTTCCTTCCATAATTGCGCAACCCTTGAAAGTTCAGAACTCTGTGCAAACTATTTGACTTGGTTTTGAGAGGACAATGTGATCTTGGTGGGGTTTTGTTCATTTGTCTTTCCTTTAGGGCATTTAAACTTTTTTTGTGATCTGAAGCCTTACTTAGGGTCTGCAGAGGTCCTGAAGCCTTACTTAGGGTCTGCAGAGGTCCTGAAGCCTTACTTAGGGTCTGCAGAGGTCCTGAAGCCTTACTTAGGGTCTGCAGAGGTCCTGAAGCCTTACTTAGGGTCTGCAGAGGTCCTGAAGCCTTACTTAGGGTCTGCAGAGGTCCTGAAGCCTTACTTAGGGTCTGCAGAGGTCCTGAAGCCTTACTTAGGGTCTGCAGAGGTCCTGAAGCCTTACTTAGGGTCTGCAGAGGTCCTGAAGCCTTACTTAGGGTCTGCAGAGGTCCTGAAGCCTTACTTAGGGTCTGCAGAGGTCCTGAAGCCTTACTTAGGGTCTGCAGAGGTCCTGAAGCCTTACTTAGGGTCTGCAGAGGTCCTGAAGCCTTACTTAGGGTCTGCAGAGGTCCTGAAGCCTTACTTAGGGTCTGCAGAGGTCCTGAAGCCTTACTTAGGGTCTGCAGAGGTCCTAAAGCCTTACTTAGGGTCTGCAGAGGTCCTAATTCTCTTGACAGATGAAGAGAGGGAAATGCTGTGCAATATGTCACTGCTGCTGGTGAACATCCTGGACTGTTGCTAAGTCCTTTCTTGAAGTTCTCAGAGTTTAGAAGTAGCCAATGAGTTTTTGTTTTTTACATAATAATTTGATAAATACAAAGAAATTGGACCCACTTGATCTCAGCATCTTGAACTTCTGGATTTTTACAGCTTACTTAGTTTTACTGCATTTCTTAAATAAGCATTGCACTTTCTTTCTCATTAGTCAATCTTTAAGATAACTAGATTAAATACATCAACTACCTTTTCTGTTTTCAGTGCATGCCTAGTACATGTGCAACCTATAAACCTCACCAATTGAAGCCCTATTTGATTGTTACAGCTGTCTCGATTTATATGACTTGATGATGGAAGAAATAAAGAATTTAAAGAAACAAACTTCAGTAGAGTTTTGTCTTTTCTTTTCTTCAAATAGATGAAGCCTTCTTGTAATTGCTTGGAATTTGATACTGAAGCTTTATGCTCATGGCTACTGACTGCATGGATCATGCTACTGTCCTGGGCCTGTATGCACGTCAGAAGCGGTTAGCATAAACGCGTTTAGAGCATAAACGCGGTTAGCTACACGGGCCCTACAGCCTGGGCCTGCAAACGTCGGTCCGTTTAGTGGACTAATCGCGTTATCGGTATGCACGTCAATCTGGTTAGCCTATCCTATACGGATTTTCGCGTATAAAGTTATCGCACCTCCGAGGTCCGATAGAGGGCCTAAACGCGTTTTTTCGAGCACGACAGCGGCGTCTTCTGCGAAGAAACAGGATTTTCCGGAACCGGGTGGGGATAGAGGGTGAGGATAGTGGGTGGGGATGGGAGGTGGGGATGGCGGGTGGGGATGGGGTGGGTGGGGATGCAGGGTGGGGATGGAGGGTGGGGATGGAGGATGGGGATGGGGGGTGGGGAGGAGGAGGAGGAGGAGAGGAGGGGGAGGAGGAGGAGGGGGAGGAGGAGGAGGGGGTGGAGGAGGAGGGGAAGAGGGGGAGGAGGAAGAGGGGAAGAGGGGGAGGAGGAGGGGGACGAGGAGGGGAGGAGGGGGAGGAGGAGGGGGAGGAGGAGAGGGAGGAGGGGGAGGGGGAGGAGGAGGGGAGGAGGAGGAGGAAGACGGGGGGGAGGAGGGGGAGGAGGACGGGGAGGGGGAGGGGGAGGAGGACGGGGAGGGGGAGGAAGAGGGGAGGAGGGGGGGGAGGAGGGGAGGACGGGGGGGGAGGAGGACGGGGAGGGGGAGGGGCAGGAGGGGGAGGAGGTGGAGGAGGGGGAGGGAAAGAGGGGGAGGAGGAGGGGGAGGAAGAGGGGAAGAGGGGGAGGAGGAGGGGGAGGAGGAGGGGAAGAGGGGGAGGAGAAGGGGGATGAGGAGGGGGAGGAGGAGGGGGAGGGGGAGGAGGAGGGGAGGAGGAGGAGGATGACGGGGGGGAAGAGGGGGGGGAGGAAGAGGGGAGGAGGGGGAGGAGGTGGAGGGGGAGGAAGAGGGGAGGAGGGGGAGGAGGACGGGGGGGAGGAGGAGGAGGAGGACGGGGAGGGGGAGGGGGAGGGGGGGGAGGAGGGGGAGGGGAAGAGGTGGAGGAGGACGGGGGGGGAGGAGGGGGAGGAGGACAAGGGGGAGGACGGGGAGGGGGAGGAGGACGGGGAGGGGGAGGAGGAGGAGGAGAGGGAGGAGGGGGAGGGGGAGGAGGAGGGAGAGGAGGACGGGGGGGAGGAGGGGGAGGGGGAGGAGGACGGGGGAAGGAGGGGGAGGGGAGGGGGAGGAGGACGGGGGAGGGGGAGGAGGAGGGGGAGGGGGAGGAGGAGGGGGAGAAGGAGGAGGGGGAGGAGGAGGGGAGGAGGAATGGGAGGGGGAGGAGGAGGGGGAGGAGAAAGAGGGAGAGGAGGGGGAGGAGGAGGAGGAGGAGGAGGAGGAGGAGAAATGTTGAATGCATGAATAGGTCGTGCATTGCAAAATTGGAAATGCGGGTCAATGCACCTTCACGCGAAAGCACCTGTCAGTGGATTTCGTTGCGATATAACAACAATGTATTCCGCGCGTCAGCTATAAATAGACGTGCGCGAACTTGGAAGATCGGCGTGTAGATGACCTGCATTTCCATTTGTAAAAGATAAGCGCTTTAACGACCTATTGATGCAATCAACATACAGCTTTGATAAATTAATGCTGTTCATGGCTTACATTTTCTTTGGATGGGTTTCTAGTGTCCCAATATACAGCTTTTTCTGTTCGAACTGTAGACAGCGTGTGTGTGTTTAGCTATACGTCTCCGTTTAGCGCGATGTGCATACCAAATCCAGTTAGGGCTTATACGTGGTTAGGGCCCGTATAGCTAAACACACACTCGCTGTCTACGGTTAGCACAGAAAAAGCTGTATATTGGGACACTAGAAACCCCATCCAAAGAAAATGTAAGCCATGAACAGCATTAATTTATCAAAGCTGTATGTTGAATGCATCAGTAGGTCGGAAAGGCTGGTACATGTTACAATTCGCAATGCAGGTCGACACGGCGAAGAATCCGTGGCGACGGCTCCACTGCTTACATTGCATGTTCGCACAGAAATCGCTGTATTTGGGGGATACTAAAACCCCATCCAAAGAAAATGTAAGCCATGAACAGCATTAATTTATCAAAGCTGTATG
The DNA here is from genome assembly GCA_034096865.1 of Theodoxus fluviatilis. Lineage (NCBI taxonomy): Eukaryota > Metazoa > Mollusca > Gastropoda > Cycloneritida > Neritidae > Theodoxus > Theodoxus fluviatilis. The sequence continues at coordinate 124,661 of JAWQFJ010001229.1, forward strand.
TTGAACGCATCAATAGCTCGTGAAAGCTCCCACGATTTAAAATTGCAAATGCAGAGGCGTGTTCAAGACACCTACCGGTACGTACCGGTAGCATCTTGAACGACTTGTTACGGCTACCGGTACGTACCGGTACGTACCGCGCCCGAGAGCCGTTGCGCCCGCTGCGCCGTGCATAGCAAAAATGGCGGATGTTGGAGAAATCTGCGAAGTCGCCCTAGTGGAAAGCATTGGTGGCAGAAGGTTCAGCCTGCTACTACCGCCAAGACTAGCTGATATGATAGAAAAAGGTAAGCTGATGTTATGGTTATTTATTTATTTGCTATTTTACCTGTTTGTTCATACCAAATTTATTTCTATACCGTTGATGGGCGATTTAATATGTAAGATAATGGCGTGGCGACCTGTCAAGCGTTGAGCTGCTCGCAGCCCATCTGGACAGCGACAAGGTCAAATCATGACTCAGACTGACAAATGTAAAACAGATGAGCTATCGTTCATAACAATTACAATCAGATAAATGAATGTTTGTCACAAGAAATTTATACAAACTATGTTGGCTTGTTTAGACTACAGTCAGGGTACTTAACGCCCTTAGTACTGTGTGAGAGGTAGGGCGAGATTCTTGCAACAACAAAACGTGGCATTTAAATGGTTGGAAATACAGAAATCTTTCACCCGCATGCCCACAGAGCAAGGAGGAGAACAGATAAAACAAAAGCTATGATGCCTTTATTGTTTAATCCGAGAGAGACTACTATTTAAGGATTGCCAAGTATTTGAAACATGTATTATTGCAGATCATTTACCATCAACCGTCCTGGCCATTCTCCAACAGAGATATGGCACCCAAGAGGACATTTCACTTTGTAAGTACTATAGTTGAACGACTGGATGCATTATAACCCATTAAGACAGCCCACAGATGACCATTATATTGAAATTTTTACAAAAGTATTGGATGTGAGAATGAAGCAGCAGCATCTTATGATGCCAAATAAGTCATTTTTAAGTTTACAAGGATTTGAGAAGCATGTATTATGTACAGAATGGTGCATTTACAAGCCACTCACTTTACTCATTATCAAATTTATTATATCTTCCAATTTCAAGCCATTAAAATTTATTTATTTATGACGATTTATCTGGTGTTAAAATGATATGCACATTTTAAGTGTAACAAATGAATATTGTAGTATTGTTGAGCATATCTGAAATTTAGTTTTACTTTATCATTGTTTATTTGCATTTCTATTCATGCAGTCCTCTGCATCCATGGGTAAGATAAGAGTGGCCTGATGTTAGAGTGCTGCATGCTTTAATTATCCAACCTTGCATTGAAAACCTTTATAAGCGAAAAATTACATTTGCATTTAATCTTCTGCCTTTGCTTTTTTTCCCCCAACTATAAGAAGCTTTTGCTGTCCGCTTACCTCTTTGTGTGTATTTGTGTGGCCCAAGTAGTTCTGGCATCCCAACGCTTCATGGTGGTGGTCTGCTTTTTAGTTGCATCGTCCATTTGTAGTTAGGCCAACATTTTCATGTATATGCTGCTTGCATTGCTTTAATAATGCATCTAAATAACACTTTCATCATTGCCTATCTTTGAAGTTGTTTTAAATGGAAATGCATGCACCATTTATGATAATGGAGTTTAGTTTCATGAGAGTTGCATGTACTTGGATTTCAGTTATATATTGGGAATCAGATGGAACAGCAACTGTTATAAAATACAACATTTATGAATTTGAAGAGCTTTTGATAATTCAAAATGAAAATGAAAATGAACTAATAATGTTTTAATTGAATGTAGTGATTGTGATGTATTTCATATTATAATTCATTCTGTGACAGATATCTTTTCACTGTTGTTGTTTAGCTCTATATAATGTTCAGCCATTTCATTGTGTTGAAGCTTTCGAGCAGTCGGTATTGATTGTGGTGGAGGCAGGAGTTTATCCTGGAGAACCTCAAGTTCCTCAGCAAGAACCACAATGTAAGTCATAAAGCTAGTCTTCATACAAAAACTGAGAAATTCAAAACCCCATGACCACAAGTACATAGAACACTTCATGGCATTGGAATTCATTACATTAAGAAATGTATTTTCCCTTCAGCTAACACACAGCTCAAAATAAAAAAGAGAGCTCTAGAGAGAGAGAGAGAATGTGTGTGTGTGTGTGTGTGTGTGTCTGTGTTTTGAGGAAGTCTGTGTGCATGCATGCATGCATACATGTGTGTATGTTAAGGACGTCTATGTGACTTTAGCATTAAGTACTAGCATTTCCTGCAGATGAATCAACGACACAGTAATACCCTTTCCAACACTGATTGTGGTGTGTTGTTTTTTGCAGCCACAAGACAGGCATCAGCCGGTCCCTCTCAGCAGCCGCTGTCAGAGGCCCCTGAATCAGTCAGCCTGAGAGGTAAATGTAGGCATGTGTATCTATTCCTTGTTTCTGCAAATGAATGCCTACGTATCCATAGCCTCCCTGATGCTATTTGCAGCATCATTTACACTTCATCACCATTCCCTTCACATCCAGTGATTCATGGTGATACAATTCCTTCATATTGCTGTGCATGTCTTGCATGATAGACGTGTGTTGTGCGTGTGTGTATGTTGAGGACGTCTATGTGACATTAGCATTATGTACTAGCATTTCCTGCAGATGAATCAACGACACAGTAATACCCTTTCCAACACTGATTGTGGTGTGTTGTTTTTTGCAGCCACAAGACAGGCATCAGCCGGTCCCTCTCAGCAGCCGCTGTCAGAGGCCCCTGAATCAGTCAGCCTGAGAGGTAAATGTAGGCATGTGTATCTATTCCTTGTTTCTGCAAATGAATGCCTACATATCCATAGTCTCCCTGATGCTATTTGCAGCATCATTTACACTTCATCACCATTCCCTTCACATCCAGTGATTCATGGTGATATAATTCCTCCAGATTGCTGTGCATGTCTTGCATGATAGACGTGTGTTGTGCGTGTGTGTATGTTGAGGACGTCTATGTGACTTTAGCATTAAGTACTAGCATTTCCTGCAGATGAATCAACGACACAGTAATACCCTTTCCAACACTGATTGTGGTGTGTTGTTGTTTTTTGCAGCCACAAGACAGGCATCACCCGGTCCCTCTCAGCAGCCTCTGTTAGAAGCCCCTGAATCAGCCAGCCGGAGAGGTAAATGTAGGCATGTGTACCTATTCCTTGTTTCTGCAATGAATGCCTAATGTGGTGAACCAAATATATCACTGTCTTTTTAGTATGTGGGACACTCATGACTATAAAGCTTTTGAGACTAAATGTGTATGTTTATGTTCTTATGCAGATCGAAGCCAGTGGTCACATGAGGCCACCCTGCTTCTCATTAACGAGAGGCAGGAGAAGGACCACTTGTTCCTTCACAACACCACTCAAAGACAGGCATGGCGCAGAGTGGCCAGCTCTATGGAAGAGAGGGGCTACTGCTTCACTGCGGAGGACTGCTGCCAAAAATTTAGAAACTTGAAGCAGAGGTTTGTGTTTCTCATGCATACAATTGTAGCTGCTAGAATATTTATAGGATTATTGATCAAAGGTTATTGTTGTCAATAATTTGAAATCAACAGTTATGAAACAGAAAATTAATATTTATTATACAACATAGTTATGTCACAAACAATTTTATGATAAACTAAATGTAGCATGTTGGGGTTACTGACATGTTTCAATGGTTTAGTTGCTTTACAAGGATAACATATAATTATATATAAAAATAATTAATGGACATTAACTGATGATTAAGGCTCAGGTGTAATTCAGTTGAATTATGAAAACAAATGGGAGGGGGAGATGGGAGAGGTTTCCAAAGGATGGTGGAGGAACGAAATAATACATATAGTTTTCACAGCAGGAGCCTCCTCATAATCATCAGTAACATTATCATAATCAGTAACATCATTTTAATTATCATTAATATTATCTTAATAACATCATCATTGTCAATATCTTTTCAATAATCAGGGACATTATAACCATCAGTAACATCATTGTCATAATAATTTTTATACTTGATTTTTCACAATCTGTAACATTATCATTCAGACCCCCACGCCACCCCAAATGTGTATATGTACAAAAGCATAAGTATACACATGATACAGTGAATATGTTGAAATCCATGTAACACTTTACAATTGAGGGTAAAATATAGACTGCCAGAGTCCAGAAAACAAAACCCATCAAGATAGCCTTTGACTGATCATTGTCCCTCACTTCTGCTGCTTGCCAAACTGAGGAAGGACTGGCTGAAATGTTTATCGTTCATTAAACCAGGGATCCCTACACCTTCCGTTCAACCAGGTGATCAATATACTCATGGACATGGCTTTGTACATTTACCAAGTTACCTCCTTTGCCACTGAAACCATCATTGTTACCTTCTTTTCTGCAATATGTTTTCTGTAGCAATTGTATGGAACAAGTAAAATTTTAGGCCAGATGTGTATGGAATCAAAGATTTTCTTTTTGATAGTAAATGTGTTTCTTCACACAAGTGTAATTACCTTATTCAAAACTTTGTCATGATCTCTTAAGTCAAATATAATAATTGTATTTATTTCAGATACAAAACAATCAAAGACAAGCATGGCACAACTGGGAGCAGCAGGTGCCATTGGCCGTATTTTGATCTGCTGGATGCCATGTTCCAGTCGGATCCGGCCATTGTCCCTGTTGCCCCAGTGGCATCAATGCCATGGCCAACGTCCTCCTCAGCAACATCAGCACCACAGGAAGAAGAAGACGAAGAGATGCAGGCTCATGATGAGTTGCCCACTCTTCATGTGCCAAGACGGCGTAAGAGAAAACAGAGGGATGAGCCGGAATGGTTCAAGACCTTCCATGAAGACTTGAAAAAAATGCATATGGAGCGATTGGAGGAAGATAAACGAAAGACTGAGATAGAGAGGCAGCGGTTGGCAGTCCTCACGCGAATTGCAGACAATCTTGAAAAACTCAACGTCCACCAACCTTTTCCCTAATTGATCCAATTGCAGTTGACATAATTATACATGTAATATCACAGTTAGCCTGTGAGCCCAAACCTATGGCTAATCTTGAAAAAGATCTGACATAGGTCATTAATGAATGAGTTCAGAAACATTTGGCCTGATAGTTTTATTGTTGTAGCAGTTTATTTGGTATTCAAGCAACATGTGCATTCTTTCAACTCTTCATGTGTACCTCTGGGCAATCTCTCCAATCTTGTTTTGTTAAGGGGAGACATGGGTAAAAGAGAAGATATTTTTTTACTGCAATGAGTTTTGAAACTTTCATGCATGGTAATTCAAAGATATACATGAAAATAAGAGAAAACCACTTTTGCTCAATGGAAAAAAAAGTACATCATTTGTTAATTATTCAAATAACACATAATTTTCTATCTTTTGAAAAAATGTTCAACTCAAAAACTATATACAGCATGATAAAAATGTTGGTTTCCTTAGATTTGTCATGTCAATATATAAAACTATTCAAAAGTGATCTTACTCAAAATCACCAGAAAATGACATTTTGACTGTTTTTACAGTGGTGTCTTCCCTTAACTTAAATGCTGTTCATAAACTTTTCACTGCAAACTTATGGGTATTCCATAAAAAATCTTATATGGGTCATTATGGTTCAAGTTCCAAACTTTTGGGGTACCTAGTTTTTTTGTTGTAGTTTTTGGTTACTGATAATTATGCCAAAGTGTACATTATTTGGACTCTTTTGGTGTGTGCTTCTTGAGCTATTGCCCCCTCTTGTTCTGTGATTACACTGCTGATCTCTTCTACAATGATGTCTGTTTCATCAAAGGACTCTTTCTGCAGAATGAAGTTATGTAGCACACAACAGGCTGTGATAACTTTGGGCATGTCTCTAGTTCTCCTCATGTCTAAGTTGATCAGACGCCTGAATTTTCCCTTTAGGAGACCAAAAGCACGTTCTATGTCTACTCTGGTGGAGCTATGCAGCTGGTTGTACTTTTTCTCTTGTGGCGTCAGATGGCCATTGTCACGAAATGGATTCAAGAGAAACGTGGTCAACCCATATGCTGAATCCCCCAGCAAATGGAAATTGTTTGGAGGTGGATTTGCTCGCAGATAAGAATAGAGGGGACTGGATTTGAACGCGCGTGCGTCATGGACAGACCCAGGGTAGCCACAATAGATGTCAAGGAAACGCAGATGGCTATCACAAACACCCTGCAAATGAAATGCAGGATATCCTTTCCTGCAAATGAAGGAGTTGCGGAAGTCAGAGGGGCCAGTGATGGGAATGTATGTTCCATCAATGGCACCAATGACCCCCGGAAAACCTGTGCGTGCACTAAATGCATCTGCAATTGCAGCATACTGTCGTGGTGATGGCCATGAGACCAATTCTGGAAGAAGTGTTCCTGACAGGATGTTGCAGATGTTCATCAAGCAATAGTGCAATGATCCCTTGCTCATTCCAAATCTGTCAGCCACACCTCTCAAACTCTCTTGGTTGCTCAAACACCAGAGTGATGCCAGGGTCCTCTTCTCCAGGCTGATGGTTCTTGCTGGGGTATGTGGACCAAGAAGTTCCAAAAGATCCTGAAAATAAAATGAAAAGATTGTTACACTTTTCAAAAGATATCATCAGTCATACAAAATCATTAAATTGCTAACTTGATTACAATTCTTGTTTTTCAAAGTGTTGGGTCTTTGAACAAAATATTTATGCTTGTAAATTGTCAAGTTGGAATTGATCTTGTAAGTAGGGTGACCCTGGGTTATTTTCACCTCTAGGAGAATGAGTGGCTAGCTCCATGCCAGAAAGTTGGTTCACTTTCTTTGCTAGCTCATTACAAATTTTCATTATTAGTTAAACTCAAAGATGACAGGACAGGCACAGCTACTTTCCTTTAGCAGTAATTTATATTTTAAGATTACATCTTTCAATCATATCAGCAGTCCACATTTCAGGGAAAGGGCATGCACACATTCTAATGATGTGCTACAATCCAGACTTTTGCTGTCAAGTTAATGTATAGATTTATTTAGTAGTCAGACCTTTGAATTTCTGGAAGATTTGTAATGGCATTGAAAGGATTTTGTAGACTTGCAGCTTTCTGTTAGTTATGATTTGTTTCTTCCCTTTTCAACTTTATTATTGGTTTGAAGAACAAATGTTTGTTAGTTATTGAATTCTGTATCAAAACATGTTTTCTACACTGTCTCTAAAATGTTTTATGCACACTTCATTTAGCACATAAAACTGCAGTTGTCAGATGTCTAGGTATTACAGAAAGATAGCTAATAGTGATGGAGTGGTTGAGGTTTGTGTGAGTGTGTGTGTGAGTGAGTGTGTGTGTGTGTGAGTGAGTGTGTGTGTGTGTGTGTGTGTGTGTGTGTGTGTGTATGCAAGAGTTAAATTATTATGTTATATAAATGCATTTCTTTGGCTATAATATTGTGTGTTGGATATTTATATCTGGTCATTTAGGGTTGACTAGCCTTTGGTCACTCTATTGTCTGCAGTCTCTGCAGGGCAGTTTTTTTTTTACTGACAATTAATGCACAATGTAATTTGATTGCACATGAGCATATTTAGAACAATGCAAATCTATTAGAAGTCAAATCACATTCTGTCATAGTAAGGAACTTGTTTGAGTTACATTGCTGTAAACCATTTTAAAATGATTGTGAAATTTGCTTTTCATGTGAATGATGGAAATAAATACATAAAAACAAAACATGAATCATCATTATAATTTAAATGTACTAGATTCCTCAGTTGCTTTTGTGATAGGGTGCACCCATCACCAAATGTATTTGCCCTCTCCCTCTCCCCCTCCCCAACATGCATCATGTGTGTCCAGTGAGTCTGACACCCGTTCCACATGGCCAGCCACAACACTGTTCTCTTCTGCTAGTCTGGAAGGGTCGAGTGGCTGCTGTTTATATCACTTGTTAACTGGATATGTCACACTTTCCCTCTCTCCCTGTCATATGTCTTGAGTGTTACATGTCCATTCTCTATTACTATCCGAATATGAAGCTCTGTACTGCTGTCAGTTTGGTAGGGTCCAATGGTTGCGCGTTCGATCACTTGTTTCAACGTGACATGTGAATGCAGACTGTTCCCCAGGCATGTGCATTGTTCCACATTGTGGGAACAATGCCAACTCTTCCCTTTGTTCATCCCCACCAAGAACCTGTCTTACCACCAGGCCCAATCACACTTGCAAAATTATTTTAAGGTGACATCATTTTAAAATTCCATTAAGACAGAATGCCTGATTTCCCGATTTGACTGTAACACATCCATCCCTAAGTGATTTGTGGGTGAAGATGGAAATCGCGATGTGAATTTTGCCCTATTGCCCTTTATGCTTTTTCGTTTTGAAGGTTCTACACATCCTCCGCTGGCTGATAGGCAGTGGAACTCTATTTCATAGATTTCATGTGACTGGTTAGTTGAGTCGTACTAGACTCCACTGGTGTGTATTGTTTTTATACCTTGGTAAAGATGGGTATTTATTAACGTTGTGGCCTTATATAGCCTACAAGGCTGATAGGCCCTTGAACTCCATCCATCCACCCACACCCATGTTGACACTGCTTCGTATCGTAGCTGCTTTGAGAATTTTTAAGAAAGATCAGAATAACCACAAAAATTGAAAACGAATACAGTTGTAAAATCCGCGATGTCAAAGGAACATGTATCCTTTTATATTGAAATATCCATAAATCGTTGGATGCAGTAGCATAAATGTAAACACGAATGATGCACTACCAATGCAGTGGAGTTTAAAACGTTCCTCACAATTATTATCTCTTTATAAACAATTAATGCACTAAATTATAGTTTACACCCATGAAATTATCCATCTTTAATTTCGGTGTGTGACTGTCTACATCACAAATCGACCTATCAACACTACTCCGAGAGCCGAAAGGTTATTATTCATTCAAACGTTCACAAATGTACGAATACGTCTCCAAAACATACATCCTTAGATAATAGGAATATATAATAATAAAACAAAGAGATTTCCGAAATAATCTGAGCTAATAATAATTACCTGAAATGAAGATCGGCTCATTCGAAAATGCGCCTTGGAGCGGTGCCGAGCGTACATGCTTGATGCAAAGCTTCAGCACCAATCTCTGCAGCAGTAGCATCATCAAGGTATGACCAGTCCATCTTTTCTGCTGGTGAAGTCAGTTGGTCTAGAAGCATCCACAGTACGACTCCGGAATGACGAGAATGCAACGCTGCAGCCATATTGATTATTGGTCGAGAGTGAGAATTAGGCGGGCTGTGGGCAAAATTGCCCACCGATAACTACATGTTTAAGGGAGGCAACTCTGTATCTTAATTAGTTGTGTAACCTCCCTTGAAGGCTTGATGTCAGTGTCGAGGCTTACGCCCCGTCAGCACTGTCATTTTGACATAATTTTCTATTTGAGCGGTGCCGAGCCTTCATGTACAGCTGCAACTTAACGTAATTTATCATCTTCCACACGAAACAAGCAGTCTGCAGCTGCTGGTTTACTCATTTGGTAAGAAGCGCAATCCGCGGCGATGAGAAGGCATCTTGGAAGCCATCTTGGCTACCGTTGGGTCATAACGAGTCGTTCAAGATGGCACACCGGTAGGTAGGCTACCGGTAGGCTACCGGTAGGTCGTCTTGAACGCACGGCAGGTCGACGCGATATAGAGATAGATCTACACAAGAGCGTCTGTTGCCATGGCTTGGCACGAGAACGAGGCGCGGAGCAAAGGGACGTAACTCTAAATTCTGACCCCGCTTCGCGTAATGAAAATCGATTGAGTTCGCGGTGTCAGCAAAGATTATAGGTACCTATAATCTTTGGTGTCAGTTCCAGAATGTCTGGCCAACGAAATCTGAACTTACGAAATACTTCTTGGTCATCATAGGTGTCGAAGGGATTAGTTCGGTCCCGGAAAATCCTGTTTCTTCGCAGAAGACGCCGCTGCCGTGCTCGGAAAAACAAAACGGCCGCCATATATTTACACGCGTTTAGGCCCTCGGAGGTGCAATAGCTTTATACGCGAAAATCCGTATAGGATAGGCTAACCAGATTGACGTGCATACCGATTGTTCCCGCCTATCCGCCCGTATAGGGGATAAACGCGATTAGTCCACTAAACGGACCGACGTGCATACGGGCCCTGGTCTGTAGATTGTCATTGCAAATTAACACTGGAAAAGTTGGCCAAACATGATTTGTCATGACATGGTGTAGTGTTTGAAACTGCACACCTTGGGCATATTGCTTCCCTTGCATTGCCTCTCCTGAGGTGGCCAGGGGTGAAATTTCATGTGAAATATTTCCACAAAAGAGGGGTATTTAATCAAGATGATCACTAATGCACTGCTGGTGAATAAAGGAAGACAAGATAATTTGCTGAATGCATGGATAGGCCATGTTGTCTGCAAGTAGCCTGAGAGCCCAATGTAGAATACAGGCATGCAATACCTGACTGTTCCCACATCAGACTTGTGAAGAAATACCGACTTAAGCAAAGTTTAGGTGTAAAGCCTCATACATAATTCATGCAGCTTTGTAATTTATGTTCACATTCATACACTCACACACACACACAAGCCTACATACACATGTAAATCTTCGACGAAGCTGGATTATTCCATAGTTCATTGCACTTAAATTACATGTCTACCTCACCACTACTCCAATGGAATAGCTGGCTCTCTTTTGGCAATGTTCAGATGGAGAAGCAAGTATGACAACCATATGAAACAAAGTGTTGGCCGCACTGACAAATCAGCAGTCCAGCTGATGAGCAAAGGCAAGTGTCAGATGTTAATTCAACATGACATTACCATTATGTAGTGATCAATATATACAATTGATACCTCTATTGAAGCAATATTGCTGTCATCCCAGCTCAGATGGCCTGGTCACCTCATTAGGATGAACAACAACCGAATTCCAAAACAGCTATTCTTTTTTCGAACTGGCTCAAGGAAGAAGAAAAGTTGATCGGCCGCACAAGCGCTGTAGAGACAATCTGAAGGAAGATCTGAGATGGTGTGGTGTCGGACTACTTCAGCTTGAGGAGGCAGCGCAGGATCGCCCCCGGTGGCGAGCAAATCACTCGCAAGGCATCCGCAGCGCTGGGGGAGGAGCGTCACCAGCAGCCTGCAGCAGCCCGTGAGTGGCGACACAGTGGCGGCAGCCCCCGTGACTGACAGCCACGGACTTCAGTGCCCCACCTGCTTGAAACTTTACCGCTCCAGACTGGGCCTGCAGAGCCATCAAAAGACCCATAGGGACGGGAGCGTTACCGCTTATCCTTGAAACAAGAAACAACCGAAGAAGATGAAAAAAATTATCAATAATCTGTCTTCCAATGAATCCCGGCTTTTGAGGTGGGGGTGGAACGCCGTAATTTGTCTTCCTATGAGTTGGGAGTAGAAATCATTCTAGTCCACTATAGAGACTCGCCTGCCGGCGAAAGGGTCATTACTGACTCTGGTTCACAGAATGGGTGGGAATAGGCCCATGGCGGGGTCGTGGTGCTTAACTGCTGACTTTTTCCCAACACAGTGCCCGCTACGGGAGACGGACAGAAAGTTTTGTTCCACAGGTGAGGACTGAACCCCGATGAACATCCGAGTGAGATTTGATTTTGAGTGTCATAGATGCTTCTGGAGAAAATGTTTGAGAAACACACGTGTAACAATCCACTGGTTTTTGAATGAAGGAAATGAGGTGCTACTGAATTTTGGCAATGTCCGATCAATTTAAGTGCTGGTGGTGCTGCTGGAAAAAATGTCACCCGCAACTTCGTTTTGCACTTCCTCCGCTTGAAACAGGTCTGAAACATATTGCCTGAACAAGAACATGCAACAATTGTTTGTTCCGTGTACTGACGCAGTTTAAAATGCGGTATTGCAGGTTCACTCGTTTCAGTCATGCAACACTCGCCCTTACACTACAGCAGTGCAGACGTAAATTCTGTGGCCCAGCGGTTTTTCCGTTCGACCTATGATAGCTTGCTGATGATTGTTGTGATGTTCGATACTGTATAGACTTTAGCCAAAGATTGCTTTAGCGTTGCATCCTTGGGCAAGGTGCTTCATCCACATTGCCTCTCCTACCGAGGAGTAAAACTGGTCACTGGGGCTGAAATGGTCGTTGTCCCCAACATTTCCGGACAGAGTACTCCAAGTACTCTGTCCGATCAGACTGAGTACTCGGTGTTTGAAATATTGTCCTTACAGTCACGTGACATACTGATGACCATGTGATATATCGCGACATGTTATTCACTCGGCGGTCTCGTTCTCGTTCAAATGCCGAGATTTCAAACACCGAGTACTCTGTTCGATCGGACAGAGTACTCGGAGTACTCTGTCCTGAAATGTTGGGGACAACGACCATTTCAGCGTCACTGGGCGCTACATAGCGGCGACCGTGGATGAAATTTCACAAAAATAGTAAACAAGAAGGGCAAAGCCCATACGACTCACATGCTTGACCTTGACCTTTGCATGACCTTGACCTTCAGGTGACCCTCAAGGTCAAGGTCAAACAACTACACCTAGCAATGACATCATACACTAAGAAATGCTTTACACATTTTTTTTCCTACCAAAATACATGTGGCCTTGACCCAAGGTCAAGGTCATCCAAGGTCATGCAACACAAAGCTGTTAATTCAAGACATAGGATTAGGAAGCACAATGGTGCTTATTGGCACTTTCTACCATGAGATATGGTCACTTTTAGTGGTTCACTACCCCATTTTGGTCACATTTCATAAGGGTCAAAGTGACCTTGACCTTGATGATATGTGACCAAATGTGTCTCATGATGAAAGTATAACATGTGCCCCACATAATTATTAAGTTTGAAACAGTTATCTTCCATAGTTCAGGGTCAGGATCACTTCAAAATATGTATACAATCCAACTTTGAAGAGCTCCTGTGACCTTGACCTTGAAGCAAAGTCAACCAAACTGGTATCAAAAGATAGGGCTTACTTTGCCCTATATACCATATATAGGTCAGGTATTCGATCTCAAAAACTTCAGAGAAATTTGAGAAAATGTGAAAAATGGATGTTTTTTAGACAACATTTATGGCCCCTGCGACCTTGACCTTGAAGCAAGGTCAAGTCACCATGTATGTTTTTAGAGGCATTGTCATCATACACCATCATGCCAAATTGGGTGTTGATAGACTTAATAGTCTCAGAGAAAAATCCAACGTTAAAGTTTTAAACGGACGCCCGGACGCCAGCCCGGACGCCAGCCCGGACGGACGAAACGGGTGAGAACATAGACTCACTTTTGCTTCGCATGTGAGTCAAAAATAGTATTGTAATAATAAGTTACAATTCTATTACCTTTCCGACGTTGCAAATGTAATTTTCAATGGAACTTGATTGTTTTAAAATGAAACCCGTATCGTGCTTCTGTAGTGAGGTAGAGAAAGTGTTAGTTAGCTGTTTAACTTTAACCTCGATCTCTCAAACGAAGTGAAAAATAGATTGCTATTCTTCCCGGTTATATAGTCACCGATTGTATGATCTTATCAGCATATTCTTTTATTGCAGTATTTGTAGTACGCATTCGTTCACTACGAATTCCATTATTAATTTTGTAGCATTGTATTAAGTTTGAGTTCTTTGTAAAGGAATTCATGTTGGAGTATCAAACTAGAGCACAGAGTGCATTCCGCCTATTGGCTATTCTCATCTCGGCATGTGAGGATCTTAATTCCCTAAGAAGTCTCTGGGAAGAAGTCCCAAGGGAAAACAAAATTACACGGGTTAGGAACCCATGATTGAGGTTCTGGGACCATCTCGGCCTCAGCGAATAAAAAAGAGGAGCCGGAGGAAAGGAGGCTGAAATGTGCTGAGTCGAGATCGAGGGGGGAGTCAAGATATTCGGAGAAGTCGGGAGACCGGAGGTGGACAGGGAAGTGGATGGACATGGCATACATGTGTCATTTATCTGTATTTAAAGTACTAAATGTATGTGTTGTTGTTTGTTCATCGATTTCGATGACGACCACCTATAATCACCCCAAGAAGGGAGCCTGGGGGGGGGGGGGGGGGGGGGGGGGGGGGGGGCGGGGAGGAGGCAAGGGAATGGTTGCCTTTCACGAGCTGTGCAGGTGGCTGATCTTCTTCTTCTCGAACGCCATCACACTTGGATTTTAGAGTCAAGGATGAAATGGGCTGTCTTCTGGAGAGATTCCACCCTGCCGTACAACTTTTCCTGAATGCTTGCTGGTTCTGGCCAAACGTCCTCTCGCAGCAGTCGGTTGTTCCTGCATTCCTGCAGAATGTGTTCAGCCGTCTGGTCAGCCTCTCCACAGGAGCACTTTGGGGATGGCACAAGTCTGAATCTCTTGTGCAGTGGCTGATGATGAGGCCAATTCGCGCTCGTGCAATGAGGACATGTGATGAAAATGTCCTGACAGGCGGTATATCATATGTACGTGCATCATGTATGCTGCCATGTAAGGAATTTTATCCAGATCCCACCAACGCTACAAGTTACAACACCTATTTTGTCCACGCTCAGCACCTGCTACGCTCTACCAGACTCGAAACGATTTTAGGGTGGAAATGACTCTGAAATTTCAAGAACGGAACCATTGACATTCGGAAAGTCAAATTAGCGCCTTTCTCTCGCAGTTGGACGAGAATAAATATAGCTTCATAAGTAGGGCGGCGCTGCAGTGTCTCAAAGAGCGAATAATCTGATTAACAAATTATTTATTTGAAAAAGACGAAAAATGTTAACATTTGCAACTGACTGCGTTTGAGACGTTACATTCGACACGTGACGTGTTCGTGCTGCGTCAGCACTAGCTATAGCAACACGTACGTTTCCTTTGAAATGTCTCAAAACGTCCAAGATCGGTTCATCAATTTTACTCATTTTTTGCTTTACAGATAGAATAGAATAGAATAGAATTCTTCGGCTTGCTTAGGCGTCCAGGGCCTATCGCCGATTCTGGTGGTTCTCTGGGCCTGGCTGTATTTTTATTGTTCTTATAGAATAGAATAGAATAGAATTCTTCGGCTTGCTTAGGCGTCCAGGGCCTATCGCCGATTCTGGTGGTTCTCTGGCTGTATTTTTATTGTTCTTATGGATACTGGTCTTTTACCAGGCCTAGTTTATATATCTATCACTTGTGAGATAAAGAAAAAGAGAGAAAAAAGGCCTAATTGCTGTGCAGTATCTGCGCCAGTGGTTCCTCCAGCTTGAACATTATATCCTTGTAGATGCTTGTCCACTCTGTTCTTGAACGAGTTCAGGCTCGGTGCCACAACTACGCTATTGGGGATGAAAACATATATTCCCCGGGTTGTTTTTTAAGTTCGCACAGCTAGAGGTGCGAAAAGCATCTTTCCACAACTTTCAATCAAATTAAAGTATGTCCAGGCAAAAAGACCAGTGAAAATTATCTGATTTGTTCAACAACATCAAGACATCCAACTTACCTGCAAATTAATGGCGATGATATGGTTATGCAAATTACATAATGACGTAATTTGCCCGTCATTCAATGACCCCCTTTTTTCCAATGCCCCCAAAAATATAGATTGACTTATTTGATCAAAGTCAGAAAGGATTTGCTGTGTCTGTAGGTCTATCCTTTTCTGGGGATTTGGGTTGAATTTGTGTCAATCAAACACGCTCATTAACTACACTATAAACTACGTAGAACGCAACCGGAGGCGGAGACGGTCATGCGCACTTCTCTCACGTACGGTCAAATTTGGAGACAGACGAGTTAGCCATCTTCGGAATTTGGAAGTGAGCTGCCAGGAAGAACACCGCATTGACTGAAGTTGAGACAGCAGGTAAACTTTCACAGTTGGCCGAGTCTCTTTTTTTTTAACGTGGAGATGGGAGAAACGGTTCAATATAAAATGTGGCTATGTAGAGTGTAGGGAAGTATAATAGTATTATAAACCTCTCGGGTACTACTCTAAAATTACTATTACTAGTATACACCATTACATGTGCAGATTACAGAAGTTGAGTTCTCTTACTTAGCAGTAATGCCGCCTATCGCCTTGCAGTGGACATCTCCCACGAATCCCTAACCGTTTCATTCAAATCGAAATAGCCGGGCATTCAAGCTATTGGTAAATTTGGTTGCTCACGCATTACTCAGTTGAAAGCTGAAACCCCGCTTTGAACTTGAACGCAAGCCTCTTTGCATCATCTATAACTATTCATCGCTCTTTAGTACTATTCGGTTCAAGCAAAAGTATGAGGAAGAAAACTCGATTGACTACTACGGTAACTCTAGAGAGAGTGTGCATGTGCATTTGTAACAAACTTTGAAGAGGAATTATAGTCGAGTAACCTGGGATGTGAATTGTGATGGCAGAAGAATCGGTCAGAGTTGTGTGAGCTCTAATTCGTCTGCTTCTCAATCTCGGGTATCGGAATTTCGAACACTGTCACTCAAGCAATGAAGCTAAGGTCAATGATGTTATTAGGCTTACCAGGAAAGGTGTCGCCTGGATTTTAACATCATTAGAAAAACACGTCGTCTGCTGTAAAGTGCAATCCCTAGCTAGGGGGGGGGATGTGTGTGTGTTAAGAATTAACCTCTACTGGCTCTAGCACTATTCATTTCGCCTACAGCTGAATCTGAGACAGTTGGTTTTACTGAGGTGTTGAAAATTGCAGCCATAAACTGTTTCCTACAACAAACAATGAAGGTCTGACATAAACACCTTTCACATTTTGACTACAATGTATGTTCTTATCTCATGATTGTAAGCACAGTTTCTTATCTCAACACTTGTCGGCTTGTTTTAGAAAACTGCTTATAGGAAAGATGCAGCCCAGAGTTGGTTGTTTACCTTTGATCTGTCTCTTCTCCTCATTGCCCACTTAAAATTGAAGATCCTGTGCTACTTCTGCAACTTGAACCCAGCAATGAAGTTACGCTTCTGATAGGGATGTGAAAATAGAAAAAGGGGTCTCTAACATAGATCTACAAACAGATTTGTCACCTGGCTGCAGAATTTTTTCCAACCCCCTTTTTGACTCACATGCGAAGCAAAAGTGAGTCTATGTACTGAGCCGTGTCGTCCGTCCGTCCGTCCGGGCGTCCGTCCGTCCGGGCGTCCGTCCGTCCGGGCGTAAAAAACTTAAACGTTGGATTTTTCTCGGAGACTATTAAGTCTATCAACACCAAATGTGGCATGATGGTGTATGATGACAAGGCCTCAAAAAACATACATAGTGACTTGACCTTGTTTCAAGATCAAGGTCACAGGAGCCATAAATGTGGTCTCAAAAACAGTCATTTTTCACATTTTCCCAATTTTCTCCCACGTTATTGAGAATGGCGACCTTAGCTACAAGTGGTATATAGGTCAAAGCAAGCCCTATCTTTTGATACCAGTTTGGTTGACCTTGCTTCAAGGTCAAGGTCACAGGAGCTCTTCAAAGTTGGATTGTATACATATTTTGAAGTGACCTTGACCCTGAACTATGGAAGATAACTGTTTCAAACTTAATAATTATGTGGGGCACATGTTATACTTTCATCATGAGACACATTTGTTCACATATCATCAAGGTCAAGGTCACTTTGACCCTTATGAAATGTGACCAAAATGGGGTTGTGAACCACTAAAAGTGACTATATCTCATGGTAGAAAGTGCCAATAAGCACCATTGTGCTTTCTATGCCTTGAATTAACAGCTTTGTGTTGCATGACCTTGGATGACCTTGACCTTGGGTCAAGGTCACATGTATTTTGGTAGGGAAAATGTGTAAAGCATTTCTTAGTGTATGATGTCATTGGTAGGTTTAGTTGTTTGACCTTGACCTTGAAGGTCACCTGAAGGTCAAGGTCATATAAAGGTCAAGGTCCAGCATGTGAGTGGTATGGGCTTTGCCCTTCTTGTTTCTTCTTTTATTTTCTTTCTCTTTTTTTTTTTTTTTTTTTTTTTTTTTGGGGGGGGGGGGCAGCTTAATGGCCTGACTGCCATCAAAGGCTGATAAACTGTAACACTTTCCTCCACCACATCACATAGTTCAGTTCAGTTCAGTCTCTTAACTTTCGGACAATCTTCCTCCATTGATCTCTATCCTCTGTGGCTCTCTGTGAGTCAGCAAAGGTCAAGCCTGTCCACTCTTTGATGTTGTCTTCCCACCTCTTTCTCTGCCTGCCTCTCCTTCTCCCACCTGGTATGGTACCTTGCGGGATGGTCTTGGCCAGCCCACTGCCTCTTGACACGTGACCGTACCACTTCAGCTTTCTGCTTTTCACGATTGAGAGCAGGTCTTCGTACTGTCCAATTGCTCTCCTGATCCTGTTGCTGACTTCATTCGTGACATGGTCTTTGTATGAGATGTTCAGAATCTTGCGATAGCATCTCATTTCCAGGGCTTGTATCACCTCTGTAGTTCAGATGGGAGTGTCCAGGACTCGCATGCATACATGAATACGGAAATGGCCAGCGTGCGCATGAGCCCGATCTTCGACGCGAGAGTGATATTTGTCACGCCATATTGGCTTCAACTTTGCCAATGCTGCTGCTGTTTGTGCTATCCTGGACAGTATCTCTGGTTTGGACCCTTCATCAGTCACAATAGATCCCAGGTATTTGAAGTTGTTCACAGCTTCCAGTTTTTGACCCTTCACTTGGTCTTCTCGGCACTGATCTCCATGCCATATGCCTGTGAGGTCTCATCCAGGTGCTCAACAAGACTAGTCAGCTCCTCTTCACTTCCTGCTAATCCATCAATGTCATCAGCAAAACGTAAGTTGGTGATCTTTCTGCCACAGATGCTGATTGATCCTTCGTGGTCTGCTAGGGCATCAGTCATTATCCTTTCAAGGAAGAGGTTGAAGAGTGGGGGGGAGAGTAGACAGCCCTGTCTGACTCCGACCGTTGTCCTGAACCATTCGCCTGTGGTACCATTGAACAGGACTGCGCTGGTCGCTCTGTCATAGAGATGTTCAACGACTTTGATGATCTTGGAGCTGATGTTGTAGCTTCTCATTGTGCCCCACAGCGCAGCATGCCAGACTCTGCCAAATGCTTTCTAAGTCTATAAAGACAGGGTACAGATCTTGTTGGTGTTGTAGATGTTTCTCACACAGGACTCTCAGATTGAAGATTTGTTCGGTGGTGCTCCTACCTGGTCTGAAACCTGCCTGCTCTTCAGCAATGATTTTCTCTGCCTGAGGTTTTAATCTGTTCAGCAGTACTTTCAGCATGACCTTGCTGGGATGGCTGATGAGGCTGATTGTGCGGTAGTCCTGGCACATTTGCAGGTTGCCTTTCTTGGGCAATGTAATCACCAGGAACTGTATCCATGGGGTTGGTCAATCTCCCGTCTGCCAGATCTTATTGCAGATCTTTGTGAGTGCATTGATCATTGCGTCGCCTCCTGCCTGGATGAGTTCCCCTGGAATGTTGTCAACCCCAGCTGACTTCCCTTTCTTGAGGGCCTTAACCGCTGTCTCCACCTCTTCTCAAAGAATTGAGTAGTTGCCCTCCTCGGTAGTCTGAGGACAGCTCAGTACTTTAGGATCTCCTCTGGTGTCATAGTTGTACAGCTCAGAGCAGTACTCAGTCCAGCGTTTCATGATTTCGTGTTCTTCTGTGAGACAAATCCCGCTCTTGTCTTGTATGGTGTTGACTCGCCCTTGTTTGGTCGCTGTAAGGTCATAGACTATCTGGTATGCTTTCTTGGTGTTATTCTTCTGGAGGTTCTCCTCAACTGCATCACATTTCTGTTTGATCCACTCCTCCTTGGCACTCTTCATGGCCTTCTTGACCCTTTTGTTGGCCTCTCTGTACTTACTTGCTCCATCTGCTGTTCCCCTCTTTTCTTCAGTTCCCTTCTCTCATTGCACATGTTCAAAATTTCTGCAGTGACCCATGGTTACTTTGTTGGGTGATGTTTTCCTAATAACTGCCCGGCTGTCTCTATCACTGCCTCATTGAAGATGTTGGTCACTGTGTCGAGGCCCTCTTTGTCACCCAGAACCAAAAGCAGTGCAAACTTCCCTCCAATCATCGCTTTGAAGGACTTATCAACCTCAGGGTCTTTCAACCTTTCAAGGTCAAATCTAAGCCTGGTACCTTTCTGCTTACTGATTTTTTTAAGGCTCAGGCAGAAACATCACATAGACGCATACATAAATCTTAGCCCCATTGTAACACCCAACACATGTATGCATTCACTCATGTAGAAGCATTTGTATGCATATGCTCCTGAACTGAGTACCCCTGAGGGTTGGGGGTTAAAAGAATAGACTCGCTGTGTCTCCCTACTCAATCTGTAAGAGTCGAATAAATAGGGACATCATTAGTACTTAAATTTGGATTACTTGGAACTCTTCTACTACTAGTGATTATCATGTTTTCATGGCCTTTCATAGCATACAAAGGCAGATAGGCCCTAAAACTCCATGCATCCATGCATCCATCCATCCATCCATCCATCCATCATCCATCCATGCATCCATCCATCCATCATCCATCCATCCATGCATCCATCCATCCATCCATCCATCCATCCATCCATCCATCCATCCATCCATCCATCCATCCATCCATCCATCCGTAACTGAGACATTTCAAAGTTGTGTCCATACCTGAGTTATGTCTTCAAGAAAGAAGAGTATGTGTGCGTTGAAAATTAATGGCTGCTCCTTTGCCACAGTTTGTAGCATGATGCTTTAAATACAGTACATTTTTCTGTTTCCATTTTTTAGTATCTCTGTCCATATAATTAAGTTTACTGGATCTTTTGCTGTGTAAGTGTATGGTCTTTCTCTGAAAGATTGAATTTTATATGACTATGAGCCTTGCCTGAACTTGTTTCAGGTATTCACATCCATGGGGGATGAACTTGACAACACCTTTATGAGGTGTCCTTTCAATGAAACACATCTCATTCGCCCATCCAGATGGCAGTACCACTTGGAGAAATGCCGAAAGGTTTGTCAACCAAGTCCTTGCCCTACTCCCTCTGACATCTTATCTACAGAATCTATTAAAATATGCATGCCCTCAACCCCAATTCGCATGAGATGATTGCATTTGATGCATTAAGATTGCTTCTTCTAAACCCACAGGAGGTTGGGGATTTAAAATTGACCCACCTCCTCTCCCTACAAGATTCATAAGATGCGAATAACTAGGGACATTGTGATTTGATTTTCGTTTAAACTGTTCCAGTGGTTTTCATGCTTAATGGCCTTGCATGGCCTGCAAAGGCTTATAGGCCATAAAACTCCATCCATCCATCCATTCTAATCCCACCACTGGTTGGACCCAACTTTTGAAGTGGCAAGCATGACTGACTTTTGCAGAGCTCTGGAGCCCTGGTGAAGACAGCCATCTGTCCATTTGACCGGCGCCATGAGGTGCTGGAGGAGGAGCTGCGGTACCACATGAACATCTGCCCCAGTCGAGGCCCTATAGAGATTTTCATTGCTCAAGGTGGCTATGAGCATGACTGCTCTCATACCATTCATGGATTGATTCCATCCTCTGAATAATTCATGTACAATGAGGACAGAGTTGGGTTGTTTTTTGTTGTTGGGTTTTTTGACTCACATGCGAAGCAAAAGTGAGTCTATGTACTGAGCCGTGTCGTCCGTCCGTCCGTCCGTCCGGGCGTCCGTCCGTCCGTCCGTAAAAAAACTTAAACGTTGGATTTTTCTCGGAGACTATTAAGTCTATCAACACCAAATGTGGCATGATGGTGTATGATGACAAGGCCTCAAAAAACATACATAGTGACTTGACCTTGCTTGAAGGTCAAGGTCACAGGAGCCATAAATGTGGTCTCAAAAAGTCATTTTTCACATTTTCCCAATTTTCTCCCACGTTATTGAGAATGGCGACCTTAGCTACAAGTGGTATATAGGTCAAAGCAAGCCCTATCTTTTGATACCAGTTTGGTTGACCTTGCTTCAAGGTCAAGGTCACAGGAGCTCTTCAAAGTTGGATTGTATACCTATTTTGAAGTGACCTTGACCCTGAACTATGGAAGATAACTGTTTCAAACTTAATAATTATGTGGGGCACATGTTATACTTTCATCATGAGACACATTTGGTCACATATCATCAAGGTCAAGGTCACTTTGACCCTTATGAAATGTGACCAAAATGGGGTAGTGAACCACTAAAAGTGACTATATCTCATGGTAGAAAGTGCCAATAAGCACCATTGTGCTTCCTATGTCTTGAATTAACAGCTTTGTGTTGCATGACCTTGGATGACCTTGACCTTGGGTCAAGGTCACATGTATTTTGGTAGGAAAAATGTGTAAAGCATTTCTTTGTGTATGATGTCATTGGTAGGTTTAGTTGTTTGACCTTGATCTTGAAGGTCACCTGAAGGTCAAGGTCATATAAAGGTCAAGGTCAAGCATGTGAGTCGTATGGGCTTTGCCCTTCTTGTTTTTTTTTAACATTGTTGTTTTTTTTTTTTTTGGGGGGGGGTTGGTGTTTTTTTTTTTGTTTTTTTTTTTGTTTTTTTTTTTTTGTTTTTTTTGGGGGGTGGGTGGTTGTAAAATGTGCCGAACCAGTGATCATTCATAGACTTTTTGCTTCAGTGCTAACTGCTTCCATTTTAGTACTGCTTCCAAGACTGATTTTCCCCCCACTTTTACTATTTGAAATACTGTCACCCAACCCTAATCCTAAGAGTAAGACTGTAACTTTATTAAACCGAGTTGAAATATATTATAAATGATTACGTGTTTGATAACTCATAGTATTTGATAGTTGTCATTTCTGTATGCAGTTTTCTTTAGTTAAGGATAAGCAACTCTGATGTGAAACTGATGTGGTTTGGATATGAAGAGAATTTTGAGTGTTGAATGCCCAGCATGCTTAGCTGTAAATCATCTCTAAATGAGATAAGTTCATTCTTCTTTATATGGAAAAAGGCCATAATCTCTTCACATTATGTAATATGTTCATCGTCAATGTCGTCTTCATTATTTCTACTACCACTACAATCACACCCTTTTCTCTCCACCATTTCTCCGCCCTCTTGCCATTCTTTTACTCAGCACCTCCTCTTGCTGGTTGTGCTCCTCCTCCTCTTCACACATTCATTCCTCCTCTTCACACATCTATTCCTCCTCCTCTTCACACATCTATTCCTCCTCCTCTTCACACATTCATTCCTCCTCTTCACACATCTATTCCTCCTCCTCTTAACACATTCATTCCTCCTCTTCACACATCTATTCCTCCTCCTCTTCACACATCTATTCCTCCTCCTCTTCACACATTCATTCCTCCTCTTCACACATCAATTCCTCCTCCTCTTCACACATCTATTCCTCCTCCTCTTCACACATCTATTCCTCCTCCTCTTCACACATTCATTCCTCCTCTTCACACATCTACTCCTCCTCCTCTTCACACATCTATTCCTCCTCCTCTTCACACATTCATTCCTCCTCCTCTTCACACATCTATTCCTCCTCCTCTTCACACATTCATTCCTCCTCTTCACACATCTATTCCTCCTCCTCTTCACACATCTATTCCTCCTCCTCTTCACACATTCATTCCTCCTCTTCACACATTCATCCTCCTCTTCACACATCTATTCCTCCTCCTCTTCACACATCTATTCCTCCTCCTCTTCACACATCTATTCCTCCTCCTCTTCACACATCTATTCCTCCTCCTCTTCACACATCTATTCCTCCTCCTCTTCACACATCTATTCCTCCTCCTCTTCACACATTCATTCCTCCTCTTCACACATCTATTCCTCCTCCTCTTCACACATCTATTCCTCCTCCTCTTCACACATCTATTCCTCCTCCTCTTCACACATTCATTCCTCCTCCTCTTCACACATCTATTCCTCCTCCTCTTCACACATCTATTCCTCCTCCTCTTCACACATTCATTCCTCCTCTTCACACATTCATTCCTCCTCTTCACACATTCATTCCTCCTCTTCACACATTCATTCCTCCTCTTCACACATCTATTCCTCCTCCTCTTCACACATTCATTCCTCCTCTTCACACATCTATTCCTCCTCCTCTTCACACATCTATTCCTCCTCCTCTTCACACATCTATTCCTCCTCCTCTTCACACATTCATTCCTCCTCTTCACACATCTATTCCTCCTCCTCTTCACACATCTATTCCTCCTCCTCTTCACACATCTATTCCTCCTCCTCTTCACACATCTATTCCTCCTCCTCTTCACACATTCATTCCTCCTCCTCTTCACACATCTATTCCTCCTCCTCTTCACACATTCATTCCTCCTCTTCACACATCTATTCCTCCTCCTCTTCACACATTCATTCCTCCTCTTCACACATCTATTCCTCCTCCTCTTCACACATCTATTCCTCCTCCTCTTCACACATCCATTCCTCCTCTTCACACATCTATTCCTCCTCCTCTTCACACATTCATTCCTCCTCTTCACACATCTATTCCTCCTCCTCTTCACACATTCATTCCTCCTCCTCTTCACACATCTATTCCTCCTGCTCTTCACACATCCATTCCTCCTCCTCTTCACACATTCATTCCTCCTCTTCACACATCTATTCCTCCTCCTCTTCACACATTCATTCCTCCTCTTCACACATCTATTCCTCCTCCTCTTCACACATTCATTCCTCCTCTTCACACATCTATTCCTCCTCCTCTTCACACATCTATTCCTCCTCCTCTTCACACATTCATTCCTCCTCCTCTTCACACATTCATTCCTCCTCTTCACACATTCATTCCTCCTCCTCTTCACACATCTATTCCTCCTCTTCACACATCTATTCCTCCTCCTCTTCACACATCTATTCCTCCTCCTCTTCACACATTCATTCCTCCTCTTCACACATCTATTCCTCCTCCTCTTCACACATCTATTCCTCCTCCTCTTCACACATTCATTCCTCCTCTTCACACATCTATTCCTCCTTCTCTTCACTCATCTATTCCTCTTTCAGCTGCTGCAGCTTTTCTCCTCTACACACACACACACACACACACACACACACACACATATATATATACATGTGCTTTGATGCTGAGGTGATAGAACACTCCAACACACACAGTTATTACATATCTCTCATTATACTTTATTCTTGTTCTTTTTTTCTCCTGGTGATTTGTTCCCTTCCTTCTCTCCCCCCCCCCCCCTTCCCTCCCTCCCTCCCCCCTCTCCCTCCCACCCTCCCTCCCTCTCTCCCTCCCTCCCTCTCTCCCTCCCTCCCACCCACCCACCCTCCCTCCCTCCCTCCCTCCCTCCCTCCCTCCCTCCCTCCCTCCTCTTCTTTCACCTTCTCATTCTCCTCCTCAGTTTTCTCTTCTTCCTCACTGTTTTCTTCTCCACCTTTTAGCATAATTATTTGTAATGTTCTTTTCCTCCTGTTTGTATACATGTGGTTTCTTCCATGCTTTCTCTATGGAGATTTATGAGTGCAGGCAGTCCTGGAACTCTGAGTCTTGTTTTTCCCCCTGAGTTTGGAGTCCTTGTGTTGAGTGCAGTAGCTGTTGATGCTTGATGGCAGACTGTGCCAGGAAGGCAGGCGTGGTGGCCAACCATGGTAACTGTGACCTCCCCCCCCCACCGGCCCTTGAACTGCTTCCATCGGAGACCTGGGAAGGAGGTACGTGCTAGTTACATCCATCAGTTTTGTGTTGTGTGTTGATCACCAGCATTCTCAAAAATCAATGTTTGGAATGTTCTCTGCAGTGTTAGAGAATGTTTGGAATTTGTCTGTGTTGCTGTGCTGTTTTTCCTGGCAGCCCTCGAAACAGACACGATAACAAAGATGTATGAATGTTCAGTTGTTCTAATGAAGAGAATAATGACAAGCCTCAAGGTGAGGGTAATTAAAGAATCAAATTTGTAAACAATACATACTGAATGGAAGAACAAGAAAGCCCTCAGCTTATGGCCTTCCACAATAACAGAAAAAAACGATATGCAATCTAACTAAACACAAACAGACCTTTCCTGTTTTTGACTCGCATGCGAAGCAAAAGTGAGTCTATGTACTCACCCGTTTTGTCCGTCCAGGCGTCCTAAAACTTTAACGTTGGACTTTCCTCAGAGACTATTAAGTCTATCAACACCAAATGTGGCATGATGGTGTATGATGACAAGGCCTCAAAAAACATACATAGTGACTTGACCTTGCTTGAAGGTCAAGGTCACAGGAGCCATAAATGTGGTCTCAAAAACAGTCATTTTTCACATTTTCCCAATTTTCTCCCACGTTATTGAGAATGGCGACCTTAGCTACAAGTGGTATATAGGGCAAAGTAAGCCCTATCTTTTGATACCAGTTTGGTTGACCTTGCTTCAAGGTCAAGGTCACAGGAGCTCTTCAAAGTTGGATTGTATACCTATTTTGAAGTGACCTTGACCCTGAACTATGGAAGATAACTGTTTCAAACTTAATAATTATGTGGGGCACATGTTATACTTTCATCATGAGACACATTTGGTCACATATCAAGGTCAAGGTCACTTTGACCCTTATGAAATGTGACCAAAATGGGGTAGTGAACCACTAAAAGTGACCATATCTCATGGTAGAAAGTGCCATTGTGCTTCCTATGTCTTGAATTAACAGCTTTGTGTTGCATGACCTTGGATGATCTTGACCTTGGGTCAAGGTCACATGTATTTTGGTAGGGAAAATGTGTAAAGCATTTCTTAGTGTATGATGTCATTGCTAGGTTTAGTTGTTTGACCTTGACCTTGAAGGTCACCTGAAAGTCAAGGTCATGAATGTCAAGATCATGTAAAGGTCAAGGTCAAGCATGTGAGTCGTATGGGCTTTGCCCTTCTTGTTTTGTTTTGTTTTGGGGGTGGCCAGGTTAGACCCACCGAATCTCCCTGCACAATTTGGTTTGAAGATGTGTAATTCTTCCATGGTGGCAAGTAGGTTGAAAATCCACCTGCCCTAAGGCAAAATCCACTGACTGAAAAATGGTCTGCCCCACTCATCACAAGTCAAATAAATATCAGTGTCTCTTACTGTATCAATGTGTTTAGCATTGAACATACATGTATACACAATCACAATGAGGGTCAGGCAAACTAAACATTTGCTTGGAGGCTACCTTCTCTGCCGTGTCATTGTGCAATCACAGAGTATTCAAGCAGCTGCATGCTTCAGTTCCAAAATTGGAGGAAAGTTTGGTTGCCCATTTGGGCAAGTCTAGGTCAACTTAACCTTGCCCCAAGAGAACATTTGGTTGCGCTGGGCAGTTGGGCAATCAGTTGTCGGATCTTGCAAAATTCTCTCGGTTGCTGTCAGCAGCTTCATGGTTGGATTGCCTCAAAGTCTCGGTCTGCAGGCCTAGCCAATTAGATGCAGTGAACTTCAGGGGCAGAAGGTGCCTCCATTAGGATTTGGAGGAAACACATACTGCCCTAATGGGCCTATGTCTTCAGCAATTTGAGCTACAAGGCCTCCCACGGCTCCTGAGTGCTGCTTGGGGCCAGCTGTTTGAGTGCTACTGGGGCAGGCCCCGAAAGCACCAGGACCAATGCAATCCTGCTGTTTGAGTGCTACTGGAGCAGGCCCCGAAAGCACCAGGACCAATGCAATCCAGCTGTTTGAGTGCTACTGGAGCAGGCCCCGAAAGCACCAGGACCAATGCAATCCAGCTGTTTGAGTGCTACTGGAGCAGGCCCCGAAAGCACCAGGACCAATGCAATCCAGCTGTTTGAGTGCTACTGGAGCAGGCCCCGAAAGCACCAGGACCAATGCAATCCTGCTGTTTGAGTGCTACTGGAGCAGGCCCCGAAAGCACCAGGACCAATGCAATCCAGCTGTTTGAGTGCTACTGGAGCAGGCCCCGAAAGCACCAGGACCAATGCAATCCAGCTGTTTGAGTGCTACTGGAGCAGGCCCCGAAAGCACCAGGACCAATGCAATCCAGCTGTTTGAGTGCTACTGGAGCAGGCCCCGAAAGCACCAGGACCAACGCAATCCTGCTGTTTGAGTGCTACTGGAGCAGGCCCCGAAAGCACCAGGACCAATGCAATCCAGCTGTTTGAGTGCTACTGGAGCAGGCCCCGAAAGCACCAGGACCAATGCAATCCAGCTGTTTGAGTGCTACTGGAGCAGGCCCCGAAAGCACCAGGACCAATGCAATCCAGCTGTTTGAGTGCTACTGGAGCAGGCCCCGAAAGCACCAGGACCAATGCAATCCAGCTGTTTGAGTGCTACTGGAGCAGGCCCCGAAAGCACCAGGACCAATGCAATCCAGCTGTTTGAGTGCTACTGAAGCAGGCCCCGAAAGCACCAGGACCAATGCAATCCAGCTGTTTGAGTGCTACTGGAGCAGGCCCCGAAAGCACCAGGACCAATGCAATCCTGCTGTTTGAGTGCTACTGGAGCAGGCCCCGAAAGCACCAGGACCAATGCAATCCAGCTGTTTGAGTGCTACTGGAGCAGGCCCCGAAAGCACCAGGACCAATGCAATCCAGCTGTTTGAGTGCTACTGGAGCAGGCCCCGAAAGCACCAGGACCAATGCAATCCAGCTGTTTGAGTGCTACTGGAGCAGGCCCCGAAAGCACCAGGACCAATGCAATCCTGCTGTTTGAGTGCTACTGGAGCAGGCCCCGAAAGCACCAGGACCAATGCAATCCAGCTGATGGGGAAATGTCGGTGCCACACAGGCTGTATGAAGTGTTTCAACTGTGTATATATGTATAGTATTTTACAATAGCTTGTAACTCATTTTGATTCATAACTTGGTTAGTCTACAGAAATTGGCTCCTCAAGGCTTTTTGTTTTCCCCTCCTCTCCATCTTCCAGACGAGGATGGGGACTTGGGGATGCCCGAGATGAAAGCCTTGTACCTGCCAGAGAGCAGGTCTGCTGAGCTGAGGTAAGGCACCTGTGCTTGACTAACTGGAAACTCCAAAGGTTAAGGAGTTGCTTTTGTGTATATCAACATATCAACTATATCTGGGTCTCAAACCAATTCACACTGTACCCTTTACTCTTTGCACCTCTTGATCAACCCTTGGCTGGCATCCCATGACAAAAGGGCTGTGACAGACCACTAGGATACACAGCCACCAGCAGTGTCTCTACTCCTCAGATAATCCTTCAGCTCCATGTTAGCTCACCAGTCTCACAAAGGTTAACCAGACCACTGCATGTCCTAACTGCCCTCACAGGTAACTGGTTTTACACCTGAGCAGGGGAAGAGATGGTTCAGGTTAAGTATGTCCAGGATCTGCCGAAACATCATCTGGTGTGGCATCTACAAACACCTTCAACCAAAGAGAAACCTGTTATAATACTTTTGAGTAATGACTCTGAAAATGTAAATAGAGCCGAAAGTATACATGTATATATCTATACAAAGCTTTCCAGTATACATCTTGGGCTGAAAGTTCACAGGAAATCAATGCCTTTTATCCTGATGCATGGATAAATGTATTCCTTTGCATCTCTTCAGTCACAGGTTATTCTACCTGCTGTTTCTTATGTTGTTGGAAAATGCATTTGAAATAGGCCAGAGGCCTCTTCAATAAACCGCACGTTAGTACTGCCATCTGCAAGCAATGCAGGTGCTCTGAGCACTTGACAACAGCCCTGACGCCAGTGGCAGTTTCTCTATGGACCAGCTCTGCCTGGAGATCTGTGCTTCCGCCACTTCACTCTCCTCTACTCCAGGCCCCAAAAATAACCCCAAACTCCATGTTAAGGGAGGCAACCTTGGTAAAATGTAATGGGTATCTTTAACAAAAATCATTTATGAGTACCTTTTTCTTTCATAGTTGTATTTTCTTCCTCTTGATAACGTATTCCTCTCACATATAAAATGATCATCTTTCCTGTGAGGCTCAGATAATGGGTGTGAACACATTGAAATAAAGAATGGCTCTGAATCTATGTACACAAGCAGGGCCTCAACCACTATTCCCTTCCCAATTCTCACTGCCATCTTGTCTACAGCACAGCTGTATTCCCTTCCCAATTCTCACTGCCATCTTGTCTACAGCACAGCTGTATTCCCTTCCCAATTCTCACTGCCATCTTGTCTACAGCACAGCTGCATTCCCTTCCCAATTCTCACTGCCATCTTGTCTACAGCACAGCTGCATTCCCAATTCTCACTGCCATCTTGTCTACAGCACAGCTGCATTCCCAATTCTCACTGACATCTTGTCTACAGCACAGCTGCATTCCCTTCCCAATCCTCACTGCCATCTTGTCTACAGCACAGCTGCATTCCCAATCCTCACTGCCATCTTGTCTACAGCACAGCTGCATTCCCTTCCCAATTCTCACTGCCATTCTTGTCTACAGCACAACTGCATTCCCTTCCCAATTCTCACTGCCATCTTGACTACAGCACAACTGCATTCCCTTCCCAATTTTCACTGCCATCTTGTCTACAGCACAGCTGCATTCACTTCCCAATTCTCACTGCCATCTTGTCTACAGCACAACTGCATTCCCTTCCCAATTCTCACTGCCATCTTGTCTACAGCACAACTGCATTCCCTTCCCAATTCTCACTGCCATCTTGTCTGCAGCACAGCTGCATTCCCAATTCTCACTGCCATCTTGTCTACAGCACAGCTGCATTCCCAATTCTCACTGCCATCTTGTCTACAGCACAGCTGCATTCCCAATTCTCACTGCCATCTTGTCTACAGCACAGCTGCATTCCCAATTCTCACTGCCATCTTGTCTACAGCACAGCTGCATTCCCTTCCCAATTCTCACTGCCATCTTGTCTACAGCACAGCTGCATTCCCTTCCCAATTCTCACTGCCATCTTGTCTACAGCACAGCTGCATTCCCAATTCTCACTGCCATCTTGTCTACAGCACAGCTGCATTCCCAATTCTCACTGCCATCTTGTCTACAGCACAGCTGCATTCCCTTCCCAATTCTCACTGCCATCTTGTCTGCAGCACAGCTGCATTCCCTTCCCAATCCTCACTGCCATCTTGTCTACAGCACAGCTGCATTCCCTTCCCAATTCTCACTGGCATCTTGTCTACAGCACAGCTGCATTCCCTTCCCAATTCTCACTGCCATCTTGTCTGCAGCACAGATGCATTCCCTTCCCAATCCTCACTGCCATCTTGTCTACAGCACAGCTGCATTCCCAATTCTCACTGCCATCTTGTCTACAGCACAGCTGCATTCCCAATTCTCACTGCCATCTTGTCTACAGCACAGCTGCATTCCAAATTCTCACTGCCATCTTGTCTACAGCACAGCTGCATTCCCTTCCCAATTCTCACTGCCATCTTGTCTACAGCACAGCTGCATTCCCTTCCCAATTCTCACTGCCATCTTGTCTACAGCACAGCTGCATTCCCAATTCTCACTGCCATCTTGTCTACAGCACAGCTGCATTCCCTTCCCAATTCTCACTGCCATCTTGTCTACAGCACAGCTGCATTCCCAATTCTCACTGCCATCTTGTCTACAGCACAGCTGCATTCCCTTCCCAATTCTCACTGCCATCTTGTCTGCAGCACAGCTGCATTCCCTTCCCAGACCTGCCAAATGCTACGCTTTAGGCGTAGCATGCTACGCTTTTGACATGCTTGCTACGCTTGTCCATAAAAACTACGCTTTTCCCGCGTGCTTGAACTTTTGACCGCGATGGAGAATCTCCTTCCTCCCCCCCCCCCCCCCCCCCCCCCCCCGCTTTCACGCCGCCAGCGCAGCTTATCGCGCCGCCTTCACAGCCTTATCTCCCCCCCGCTTTCACGCCACCGGGTCAGCTTATCACGCCAACCTCACAGCCTTATCTCTCCCCATCCCCCACCCCCCACCCTCGCTACGCCTATTCCTTCAATGCTACTCCAAATAGCTCTGGATGCTACTCTTTGGCATGATGGTGGGTTGGCAGGTCTGCCTTCCCAATTCTCACTGCCATCTTGTCTGCAGCACAGCTGCATTCCCAATTCTCACTGCCATCTTGTCTACAGCACAGCTGCATTCCCAATTCTCACTGCCATCTTGTCTACAGCACAGCTGCATTCCCTTCCCAATTCTCACTGCCATCTTGTCTACAGCACAGCTGCATTCCCTTCCCAATTCTCACTGCCATCTTGTCTACAGCACAGCTGCATTCCCAATTCTCACTGCCATCTTGTCTACAGCACAGCTGCATTCCCAATTCTCACTGCCATCTTGTCTGCAGCACAGCTGCATTCCCTTCCCAATTCTCACTGCCATCTTGTCTGCAGCACAGCTGCATTCCCAATTCTCACTGCCATCTTGTCTACAGCACAGCTGCATTCCCTTCCAATTCTCACTGCCATCTTGTCTACAGCACAGCTGCATTCCCTTCCCAATTCTCACTGCCATCTTGTCTACAGCACAGCTGCATCCCTTCCCAATTCTCACTGCCATCTTGTCTACAGCACAGCTGCATTCCCTTCCCAATTCTCACTGCCATCTTGTCTACAGCACAGCTGCATTCCCTTCCCAATTCTCACTGCCATCTTGTCTACAGCACAGCTGCATTCCCTTCCCAATTCTCACTGCCATCTTGTCTACAGCACAGCTGCATTCCCTTCCAATTCTCACTGCCATCTTGTCTACAGCACAGCTGCATTCCCTTCCCAATTCTCACTGCCATCTTGTCTACAGCACAGCTGCATTCCCAATTCTCACTGCCATCTTGTCTACAGCACAGCTGCATTCCCTTCCCAATTCTCACTGCCATCTTGTCTACAGCACAGCTGCATTCCCAATTCTCACTGCCATCTTGTCTACAGCACAGCTGCATTCCCAATTCTCACTGCCATCTTGTCTACAGCACAGCTGCATTCCCTTCCCAATTCTCACTGCCATCTTGTCTACAGCACAACTGCATTCCCTTCCCAATTCTCACTGCCATCTTGTCTACAGCACAGCTGCATTCCCAATTCTCACTGCCATCTTGTCTACAGCACAGCTGCATTCCCTTCCCAATTCTCCTGCCATCTTGTCTACAGCACAGCTGCATTCCCAATCCTCACTGCCATCTTGTCTACAGCACAGCTGCATTCCCAATCCTCACTGCCATCTTGTCTACAGCACAGCTGCATTCCCTTCCCGATTCTCACTGCCATCTTGTCTACAGCACAGCTGCATTCCCTTCCCAATTCTCACTGCCATCTTGTCTACAGCACAGCTGCATTCCCTTCCCAATTCTCACTGCCATCTTGTCTGCAGCACAGCTGCATTCCCAATTCTCACTGCCATCTTGTCTACAGCACAGCTGCATTCCCTTCCCAATTCTCCTGCCATCTTGTCTACAGCACAGCTGCATTCCCTTCCCAATCCTCACTGCCATCTTGTCTACAGCACAGCTGCATTCCCAATCCTCACTGCCATCTTGTCTACAGCACAGCTGCATTCCCTTCCCAATTCTCCTGCCATCTTGTCTACAGCACAGCTGCATTCCCTTCCCAATTCTCACTGCCATCTTGTCTACAGCACAACTGCATTCCCAATTCTCACTGCCATCTTGTCTACAGCACAGCTGCATTCCCTTCCCAATTCTCACTGCCATCTTGTCTACAGCACAACTGCATTCCCTTCCCAATTCTCACTGCCATCTTGTCTACAGCACAGCTGCATTCCCAATTCTCACTGCCATCTTGTCTACAGCACAGCTGCATTCCCAATTCTCACTGCCATCTTGTCTACAGCACAGCTGCATTCCCAATTCTCACTGCAGACCTGTGCACTTGTACGAAAAAATCGTACAATGTACGATTTTTGAAGCATTGTATGACTGGTTTTCACGATCTCACGATTTTTTTCGTGTTGGAGTTCTAGTGTGTGTGTTGTGTTTTTGTGTCATTTGGAGTTTGAGAAAAAATCTTCTGATTTTTCACCCAGAATCTTCTGATTTTGAAAATCTAGGGTGCACAGGTCTGTCACTGCCATCTTGTCTACAGCACAACTGCATTCCCTTCCCAATCCTAATTGCCATCTTGTCTACAGCACATCTGCATTCCCTTCCCAATTCTCACTGCCATCTTGTCTACAGCACAGCTGCATTCCCTTCCCAATTCTCACTGCCATCTTGTCTACAGCACAGCTGCATTCCCAATTATCACTGCCATCTTGTCTGCAGCACAGCTGCATTCCCAATTCTCACTGCCATCTTGTCTACAGCACAGCTGCATTCCCTTCCCAATTCTCACTGCCATCTTGTCTACAGCACAGCTGCATTCCCAATTCTCACTGCCATCTTGTCTACAGCACAGCTGCATTCCCAATTCTCACTGCCATCTTGTCTACAGCACAGCTGCATTCCCTTCCCAATTCTCACTGCCATCTTGTCTACAGCACAGCTGCATTCCCTTCCCAATTCTCACTGCCATCTTGTCTACAGCACAACTGCATTCCCAATTCTCACTGCCATCTTGTCTACAGCACAGCTGCATTCCCTTCCCAATTCTCACTGCCATCTTGTCTACAGCACAGCTGCATTCCCAATTCTCACTGCCATCTTGTCTACAGCACAACTGCATTCCCTTCCCAATTCTCACTGCCATCTTGTCTACAGCACAGCTGCATTCCCTTCCCAATCCTCACTGCCATCTTGTCTACAGCACAGCTGCATTCCCTTCCCAATCCTCACTGCCATCTTGTCTGCAGCACAGCTGCATTCCCAATTATCACTGCCATCTTGTCTACAGCACAGCTGCATTCCCTTCCCAATTCTCACTGCCATCTTGTCTACAGCACAGCTGCATTCCCAATTCTCACTGCCATCTTGTCTACAGCACAGCTGCATTCCCAATTCTCACTGCCATCTTGTCTACAGCACAGCTGCATTCCCAATTCTCACTGCCATCTTGTCTGCAGCACAGCTGCATTCCCAATTCTCACTGCCATCTTGTCTACAGCACAGCTGCATTCCCAATTCTCACTGCCATCTTGTCTACAGCACAGCTGCATTCCCTTCCCAATTCTCACTGCCATCTTGTCTACAGCACAGCTGCATTCCCTTCCCAATTCTCACTGCCATCTTGTCTACAGCACAGCTGCATTCCCAATTCTCACTGCCATCTTGTCTACAACACAGCTGCATTCCCAGTCTCATACAAGTGAGAGAAGTATAGAAACCATTTTGAAAAGGAAAGACCACTATCCATGCCGACCCGCATGGTCTGGGATTCTTTGCCTCAGTCAGGAAGTTCATGGTGGACTGCTTTGTTTTCTCTTCCAGACAAGTTTTTCTTCTTCATGACAACATATTTCCCTCACAAAGAAAATGCTTGCCTTTCCTGTGAGACTCAGATAATGGACATAAACACACACACACACACACACACACACACACACACACACACACACACACACGCACATGCACCCAAGAATAGCTATAATCTATTAAAAAATGAAGGCCCTCAACCCCAATTCCCTTCCCAAATCTCTCACATGTGTATGAAGGGTTTCCTGCAGGACAAAGTGGGGCATGTAGGGGAGAGAATTGCCATTTTTCCATGCTACAGCTGAATTCTGAGGTGACAAGAGTTTCTTGTATGTGTGCTTAAGGGTGTGTGTGTGCGTGTGCGTGTGCGTGTGTGTGTGTGTGTGTGCATGTGAATGCATATGTGTGTGTGTGCCTATGCATGCATGCATGTTTATGCATTTGCGAGTTGTTGTTGTTGTTGCGTACCTGGGCTAAACACTCCCAGGATCACCCAAGTGGGTGAGACGATTTCGTGTGTGACTGTTTTTGAACACCCCCCATATAGGCAGCCACACTCTGTTTTCAGGGGATTTGATCTCTGTCTCCAGAGAATGTCAGTTGTTATGTTAGGAGCTTACCACGGCTGAAGATAATCCCCACATAACAGTACAACATAACAACATTTTGCTGTAGCCTTGGTTTTGGGCTGGAGTCAACAAATAACAACAGCCTTTACCCAAGGCAAGCATTTGTGAGTGTGGTTTATTTGTTATTTATTTGAGGTGTTTTCCCCCCAAAAATAGTTTTATCTGATTGACATTATAGTGTATGTCGGGCTGGCAATGTACAGTTGATTGCTCTTCATTTCCATCTGTAAAAAGCAGCCTCAAACAGAATTCTGTCTTTGTGTTTTACTTTTATTTAACCTTGATCCACCATAGACCATGATAGTCATCTTTCTGTCAAGTGGTCATTCATCCACTCATCCTTTTTTCCAGGACAGCAGTCAGCCAGACAGTAGAGAGTCACGAACCTCCAGCCCAGCCAGTGCGTCGACCTTTGCAGCAATCCAAGGCCCAGAGCTTTGAGCCCACCTCCAGGCCTGGCCTGGACATCTTCAACATCCTTGGAGGAGCTGGAATCGGCCGAGGCAGACAGAGTAAGCTTCGACTATTGTGCCAAAAGTTTCCCCTTTGTGGACAATATCAAGTATCGAGTCTACTTGGCTACCCAACTATGCTTCTACCTTCCTACTTATGCACTGACCTACCTGTCTGCCTCTCTCTCATCTTCCTGCCTGCCTGCTACCCACCCACTGGCCTGCTTCCCCACCTACCCAACAGTGTTTTTGCCTCCCTACCCATACACTAATCTACCTGCCTGTCTCTCGTCTGTTGCCTGCCTATATACATGCCTGCCTGCCTGCTTACCTACCTACCAACCAATGCTCCTGCCTCCCTACCCATACACCTGCCTTCCTGCCTGTGTACCTGCCTGCCCACCCACCCACCCACCCACCCACCTACCTACCTACCTACCTACTTGCCTAACTCCTTCGAGCTCCTTGTGAAGCCTAGTGCTTCAGCAACATTTTACTATTGGCTTGCTGGGGCCTGTTCTTTCACCTCTTCCTTGGCCTGGCCACTTGCATTGGATGGCATGCTTTTCCCAAGGATGCAACTTCACACTTGCAGCTTAGACTGTCACCAGCGCCAGCAGCAGGGCACTGTGGGTCAGACACTGACTGCTCTCTCTGCCAGGCTGTATTCACACTTGCAGCTTAGACTGTCAGCAGGGCACTGTGGGTCAGACACTGACTGCTCTCTCTGCCAGGCTGTATTCACACTTGCAGCTTAGACTGTCACCAGCGCCAGCAGCAAGGCACTGTGGGTCAGACACTCTCACTGCTCTGCCAGGCTGTAGAGCTACACAGCCAAAGTGATGCTGTAGAGCTACACAGCCAAAGTGTTGTCACAGGCTCTGGAAACCCTTGGAGATGAGTTCTAGGAAAGGCGGATGGTATTGTACACTCAGCTGCCAGCTGTGTAAAATACTATGTTAGGAGCTCTGTGCATGTGGCTAAAGTACTTAACTCTTTTCACCCTACATTAAGGGAGGCAGCCTTGTAAAATTTAATGGGTACCTTAATTAAATAAAAGTTGAATTATAAAACTGTTTTTCTCTCAGACAACTTTTATTTTCTTCCTCTTTATTTATTTATAGTTTATGACATATTTCTCTCACAAACAAAATAATTATCTTCCCTAAGAGGCTCAGAAAATGGGCATAACATTAACAAATTAAAAATGCCATAATAGCTCAGAATGAATGAAAACAGGCAGGCCCTCAACCCCTATTCCCGTCCCAAATCCCTCTGACATCTACAGCACAGTAAGTGACGGAGAAAAAAAGTAAGTTGTCTCCCCCTTGACTACAATCCATGCTGATTATGATCTTGGACCATACCTCAATCAGGAAGGTCGTGGTGAATATTTATTTCATGATGAAAGTTAACTGTGTCGTGTTTGTTGGCTGCCTGATTGCATGCTCTCCAGGACTTGAGATGGTGTTGGACTGAT
The DNA here is from genome assembly GCA_034096865.1 of Theodoxus fluviatilis. Classification (NCBI taxonomy): domain Eukaryota; kingdom Metazoa; phylum Mollusca; class Gastropoda; order Cycloneritida; family Neritidae; genus Theodoxus; species Theodoxus fluviatilis. The sequence continues at coordinate 162,452 of JAWQFJ010001229.1, forward strand.
GATGAGAGTAATCCTATGACCAGGGGGTAACTGTGCAGCTTGAGGATCCATCTGTGGGTTAAAAGTCACAGTGTGAAAACAGGCACCGCCACCTGTAGTAAGATGACCATTCAGGGAGCAGGGGACGGGTGGCAGGTTGAGGCCCCAAACACTGGGGTGAAAAAGGCCTCTACACTGTTCGTGATTGTCGTGCATCTCCTTCCTGTTCCAGCCTCACTGGACGAACTTGTCATGGGAACCAGACAAGCAGCTGCCAAGTAAGTTCTAGATGGATTTGTACTGGAGACAAAACCGTCCCTATTTTCGTTGGAATGGTACTGGTACATGCTTCCATTTCATTGTTGGAAATTCTTTCTTTGCCTTGCTTGCTCTCTCTCTCTCTCTCTCTCTCTCTCTCTCTCTCTCTCTCTCTCTCTCTCTCTCTCTCTCTCTCTCTCTCTCTCTCTCTCTCTCTCTCTCTTGTTCAGTGCTGAGACTTTTGCGTGAAGCAATACCCAGCATATCATGGGCAGAAAACGACGTAATCAGGGCAGAAATAGTTGGACTTTTTAATTTCGACAGTTCACGTCCCATCCTGATTTCATTAGCCAGACCTTCCCTGAAACAGCTGCTGCTGTGACAAGGGCAAGCCATTCCGAGACAAGATGGTATCAAAGTGTCTGGAGATGCCACTCCACGCCATCGGACACAGAACCAAGAAGGACGCTGTAGGACTGGCACTTGAATGCGCGAAGATTCAACTGCAGATGCACGCACTTTAGGGGAATACCGCGACAACAGGTTCCTTCATGCAGTCTCCACAGAATATCAAGACAGAACTATAAGGCAAAAGGCTGAACGCTACAGTCGAAGGTCTAGAGCGAGAGACAGAAGTAATCTTGTTGCCATCCCAATAGACAAAAACGTTTCCAACCCCCAAAACAATGAATCAATAGAACTCGTGTGTGCGGAATAGATATGCCCCAACAGGAGGAGTCTGGATGTCGACAGCAAGGATGGGCAAAAACCGCAACCAATGGCGGAGCAACTTCACCACCACCATTGCCTGGGCACGAAGACCGTACTTCCCGTCCCTTCAGAACTTCTCCCTCCCACCATCTCGACCCACTGGTGCCGACAAGCAGCCAAATTGACAGCGTGCAGATGCAGCAGCCACCATTCACATCACAAGATCCACAAGCAAGTCATGGTCACCAAGACAAAAATCAACGTGGCAGCGGAGTGGCGCACTCAAGAAATACAGGGAAATGCCGCCCTACTGCTATGCAAAGTTCCATGCTTGAGTGGATCACCAGAGGTCAAGGGGTCATGTCAGGCGGAAAGGGAAGTGAGAACGTCGCCGCGGATACGATGACTGGAGCAACGATGGAGAAAGGATTGGGGGAGGGACAGGGAAAGGACTCGCAGTGTGGAGGCCAACACCAAGCTTCGGACAAAAACTCTGACTCTCAAGAGCCTTCACAACTTAGTGTGCCATGAGGATCAGCAGGTGTTTAGATTGGCAGATTGAGACAGAATGTGGAAACTGCGGAGGCAAGGAGAAGCAGTAGCTCCTCTGATGAAGCCTTCGAATCAACCTGACGGGCGAGCCGACGACTCGTGACAGCTGACTCTTTATTCACCAATGTTCAGATACGCATGTTTTTAGTTCTTCTCTCTGTGTGCCTGCAACATCGGGTTTGAATATCCTTTCCTGGAATGTGGAGGGTATATCTTCTAAACTTGACGAACCTGGATTTTTAGATTACATTTTAAGCTTTAATATATGCTGCCTTTTAGAAACGTTTATAACCCAAGACTTTGATCTGAGCTTTCTCTTAGATGATTATGTGGTTTTTCATTCTCCAGCAGTCAAACTTTCCCGCCATGGTCAAAGATCGGGCGGAGTTCTCATGTTGATAAAGAAGCAATATGCCAATGAAGTATCTGAAGTAAAGTGCTCATACGATAATATGTTAATAGTCAGAATACCAAATTATACAAAGGTGGACCTCATTATTATCTGTGTGTATATCCCACCGATAGATTCTCCCTATTATAAGGACAAAAACATCAAATGTAATATTCTGTTGCTGGAGGAAGAATTATTACTCACTGGAGTCGTGGCTAAATATTGTGATCGTTCTCCAGGATCGTAAGTTTTTCATGCATTTTCAATAATATAATAAAGATACAAAGGCATAAGATAACAATACAAATTATAAATCAAATGAAAGCTTGTTTTTTACTCTTTACATTCAAAGAATGATCTAAGGGATTAAAAATGCTAATTATGAATTACACGTACCATAGAATTTTGTGTTTTTTGACTCACATGCGAAGCAAAAGTGAGTCTATGTACTGAGCCGTGTCGTCCGTCCGTCCGGGCGTCCGTCCGGGCGTCCGTCCGTCCGTCCGGGCGTCCGTCCGGGCGTAAAAAACTTAAACATTGGATTTTTCTCGGAGACTATTAAGTCTATCAACACCAAATGTGGCATGATGGTGTATGATGACAAGGCCTCAAAAAACATACACAGTGACTTGACCTTGCTTCAAGGTCAAGGTCACAGGAGCCATAAATGTGGTCTCAAAAACAGTCATTTTTCACATTTTCCCAATTTTCTCCCACGTTATTGAGAATGGCGACCTTAGCTACAAGTGGTATATAGGTCAAAGCAAGCCCTATCTTTTGATACCAGTTTGGTTGACCTTGCTTCAAGGTCAAGGTCACAGGAGCTCTTCAAAGTTGGATTGTATGATACATATTTTGAAGTGACCTTGACCCTGAACTATGGCAGATAACTGTTTCAAACTTAATAATTATGTGGGGCACATGTTATACTTTCATCATGAGACACATTTGTTCACATATCATCAAGGTCAAGGTCACTTTGACCCTTATGAAATGTGACCAAAATGGGGTAGTGAACCACTAAAAGTGACTATATCTCATGGTAGAAAGTGCCAATAAGCACCATTGTGCTTCCTATGCCTTGAATTAACAGCTTTGTGTTGCATGACCTTGGATGAACTTGACCTTGGGTCAAGGCCACATGTATTTTGGTAGGAAAAATGTGTAAAGCATTCCTTAGTGTATGATGTCATTGCTAGGTTTAGTTGTTTGACCTTGACCTTGAAGTTCACCTGAAGGTCAAGGTCATGTCAAGGTCAAGCATGTGAGTCGTATGGGCTTTGCCCTTCTTGTTTCAATGTTACAGTAACCACAACTTTTTGTCCTTTTGGTCAAAGCTACGACTGTCCTATGCATTGAAATATGGTACACAAACACAATGGCCAAGTATGGATATTCACACCAAGTTTCATCTTCTACCTTGTAATGTTATGAGCTGTTGCAATACACATGGAAATATTTAGGAAGGATTTTTGTCCCCCTCACCAGCCTCCTGTGAGTTCGGGGTAAGAATTGACCCACCGCATCTTCCTATTCCATCAGTAAGAAGCGAATAACTTGGGACATGGGGACTTGATTTTCGTTTTCTCTCAACTGTGCCAATGATTTTCGTGCTTCATGGCCTTATATAGCCTACAAAGGCTGATAGGCCGTAAAACACCATCCATCCATCCATCCCCCTCACCACAACAAAGTGAAAAGCTTTTTCATCATCGAAAGTGGTAACAAAGAAAGGAGAATATATTACTCAGTGAAACATGATCAGTATGTGTGTAACACAAGGAAATGTCTTTGTCGTTATGTTGCACTGACATCCAGAAAAAGTGTAACATGAACATTGAGTATCTTGAAAACAACAAGATATAACTTTCTAACTAGTCTTACTGTGTTCAGCATTTATTTTTGCATTTGCGTGCACATTTTCAGCTTGTCACCTGGGTCCAAAGTCATATATCTTGAGGGGGGTAAAAATATCTCCCTCATACCTGCATTAAAAAATGTCCACATTGTGACATTGGTAAGATATATTGAACTTGGTGTGGATTTTTCCAATGGAGTGCTTGTATTTTCGACCCGATTTCAAAGGCAACGTTTAAAAAGTTGCTGGCCTCCTGTGGGTTTGGGGGTCAGAATAGACCCACTGTGTCTCCCTATGCAATTCATAAGAGTCAAATATCTAGGGACTCTGTGACTGTTTGCACTTACTCTAAACTGCTCTTGTGATTTTCTTGCTTAATGGCCTTGCATAGCCTATAAAGGCTGATTGGCCGTAAAACTCCATCCATCCATCCATCCATCCATCCATCCATCCATCCATCCAAAAGTTGCTGAACAATCAAACTTTTGGGCAATTTAGTAATTACATATTGCCTTTTCTTCAGGGCACCAGCGGCTGCCACAACTCCAGGATCCAGTGGGGTCAACACAGCCCAGACTCCCCTGATGGCTGCCAGTGATGTGGGCAGGCAGCATCGGGGACGGGGACGACTGATGCAGCCTCAAGGTCACGCTTCACCAAACCCCCAGTCTCCGCAGTCCTCCCAGGCCTCCGCGTCCCCATTGCTGAAGGGCTCCCCTGTTCCTGCCATTTCTCCTCACATGTTTGTGAACAGCGCCAGCTTCCCAGCTCTCCAGGACTGCAGGACTGGTGCAAGTGAGGCCAGCTCCCCAGCTCCACCCCGCAGCTACAGCGACATTCTGAAAGGGAGGGAAGCTGGCTGCGGGGAAACGGTCATGTTCATACCCCAGAACAACGGGGAGGAACACTCGCTGAGCTCCCACGTTGAGGCTTTTCCAGAGCAGGTGCTTTGTGGAGGAGCGCTGCGCCACGAGGTCATCAAGCCATGCGGCGCCACAGGGCAGGTCAAGACACCAGAGAGCAGTGCATGGTCAGTGTCCCAACAAGTCCACAGAAGCCCAACCCGCACCCCCCCACTTGGAAGGGGAAGGTCACCTTGGTCTGGGGATGAGAAAACGCCCCCCAGAAATCTGGAGAAGGAATGTAAAGACTGCTCCCAAGAAAGGCGCCAGACCATCAAAGACATTGCCATGTTGGCAAGATGCAAAGAACTGGATGTGCCATTCTACAGACCAGAGGCCCAATACTGCCTCACGGCACCAGAGAGCCGCCAGTCTCCTGACGGCAGCCCTCCCAGAACACAAAACAGCCTTTTGCCTGCCGGCACCGACTCCACCAGCCCTCTCTGCAATGGCACTGCTTCGTGGGATTCTCTGCAGTCCACACCGTCTGCTATGAATGCTTTACTGCCGACACCAAGTTATCCATTTCCAGCAATGGGTCTTGGTCGAGGGCAGCCAGTAGACAGCCTTGTGAACATCAGCGAGAGCTTACTGGGGATCCAGCCATCCTCTGGCCATGAAGGTATGTGGTGTTTGATCCAGTTTGGTCATTCAGGATGACTGAGCACTCATTACATTTCGCCACTCTCCATCTGGGCACCTCGAGCGCCAGATTTGCATGTGCCTCTTGTGTCCTTGCTGTAGCTGAGTGGTCAAAACTTACAGGTTCTTCTATCATGACATTATTATGTTTATGATAGTAATTCCAGAGGAAAATAATGTTTCCAGTGTTTGTGATATATGTGACCCTCCACCACGGAATTAGTCGCTTTGTGCCCCTGGGCCATTTTCAGTTTTTTACTCTGTCTGAAAGTATTTTAAATGGCAATCACAATGGTGAAAACCGTTTGAAAATCGGACAATTAGTCTCCGAGTTACAGGTATTTGAATATACCCACCTTCGGAAATGTGTTTCTGAGAAAATTTGAAAGAAAAGTTTTGAAACTTCAGCACAACAGTTTCCTTAGCAACCATGCATGCATTTCTTTGAAATTTGGCACAGTCATACAACATAACATAAACAACTAACACACAAATTTTCAGTTTGAAACATAAAGTAATTTATTGTCAACATTGTTTAAGAATATACACGAAAATGTACGTTCATGGCTAAATTGTCACAATGGCTTACTGATCAAAAACCTATTCATAATAATTTTAAAATCAGTGCTAATGTGCACAGGTCCAAGAAACACAAAACAAAATGCTATGTGATATGAGATTAAGTACAAACACAGAAAGTCATCTTGTTTTTTGTTTTCTTTCTCTTTTTTTTATATATGAGATTACACTAAAATGTTTGTGTAGTAAAGTATAGCCGGTAAATTACCGGCTATGAACCGAAAGCACTGGATTTTCGTTTAGCTGTCGGTCCTGATGACCGGGAGAAAGCAGCAAGTACCGATTGTAATGGGGGGAAAAAAACAACAACTCAGCAAGAATTCTTCATGGATGTTCAGAGCCTGTAGTGTACATGAATACTCTCACACTTAGAATGACAATAATAGTAAGCATGTATTTTGAACACGTACTCATTACCGGTAGTAACGTGACTGGGACCGATTCTTGCTGGGAGGCTGGAGTTAGGTTGTGGGGGAATACCGGTAAGCAAAAATCTTAGCGAGATCCCTGAATGTGGACACAATTCAGTATGCCATTCAAAATGTGATGGAGGGTCACATTAAATAAATGTTAGTCTGAACTGTAGGCCTAAGCTGTAGGCAAGCGATCACTACAGAATAGACAACAACAGTAAAACACTGTTTATCAAGAATAGTATTGCTTCTGCTATCTTTCCCCTCTCTTGGTAACAGCTATCACTAACGAATTTTACGAACTTGCATGATGAAATTCAAATTAAATACTAATGAAAAATATTTCAGCATAGAGTAAGTATGAATAGTTACCTTCTGAGAACTCCTTCATGTCCAGTCTTCTTGCCATCTCCTCATCATCAGAAAACTGTGCAATGCAACCATGCTTTGTTAACTCCGTAGAACCCTCAGCCTTCTTGATTTTGCATCTGCAGTCAAATCCCTCCACCTTTCGCCTTTCCTCATCAGGATGTTGAGTTGCATGATACTGTTCATTGTTCACATCACATCCAGCAAACAGTGGTTGATCGTCGTTGTCACTGTCACTCTGTGCACTATCTTCACCTTCGGATCCTTCCTCACCCAAACCAACACTCACTTCATCACCACTTTCCTCGTCATCGTCGCTGAAACCATCTTCCTCTGATGCTGGTGTTGTAAAGTAGTCGCGGATTAAACTTTCTATCTGTTCACTATCTCCGTGGTCCGTAATGTTAGAATCTCGAGCAGAATTCAAAGCTTTGACAACAATTAAATTTTCTTCAGACACGCTATGGGGCGCCATCTGGAATAGAAGCCTCGCGCTGGTTGGCCGATTGACGTCACGTGCGCACATTTGGCCAATCACGGCGCGGAACCCCAGCCTTGGTGACGTGTTGTTTACAAAGGTGTCCCCTCAGGATTATTGTTTTCAGCCTTCTAATTGGCTTTGTATTTGAAAACAACCAATCGTATTCTTGGTAACAAAGATGTTTCCACACAATCATGTGTAACACAATGGGTCCACTCAAAAAATAGAGGGGTGACACGTAGTTAAAAAGTGTTGATTTTTGCACGATTGCTTTGCCAAAATCGGATGGGTAGTGCTTATTAAACACATTTTTACTAACTTTGGAAGTGAATTTTACTAAAATATTTACAGAAACTTGTAGATAAAGGATTACTGAACCAGAAACAACCAAAAACTCAAAATTGACAACCCACACCCCCTGTACCTATTTCCAGTGCTAGCGCCGAATGGTTCCAGGGACAACGCGTCTCATTCCATGGTGGAGGGTCACATATTACTTTTATTTTTGTGTAGAGCCGGGACAGATACTTGACTGGGCTCACTAATGAGTTTACTGAGCATTTTCTCAGAGACCATCCCCCTGTGGGTTCGGGGTAAGAATTGACCCACCGCATCTCCCTACAGGATTGGTACGAGTCGTATATCTAGGGACACCGTGACTCTATACTGTTAAAGCGATTTTTGTGCTTACTGGCCTTATGTAACCTATAAAGGCTGAGGCCGTAAAACACCATCCATCCATCCATCCATCCATCCATCCATCCATCCATCTCAAACACCATTCCATTCACTTTAGCCTGATAGGTAGTGCACAGTCACATTTTTTATTTTATTCATTCCCACCTCTTTGATTGCATATTGTCCCCTGTGGGTTGGGGGGGTCTGAATAAACCCACTGCCTCTCCATACACGTTTCTTAAAGGTGACTAGCAAGGGTATCATGACTTGACCGGCTCTTCCTCTGACCAGCTCTTGTGATTTTGTGGTCAGTGGCCTTTCATAGCCTACAGTTCAGTTTGTTCGTTCATTTATTCATTCATTCATTCATTCACTGTTGTGGTAAATTTCAGTGAACACCTGGACTCTTCATCCTTCCCTTGCAGGTCTGGGTCAAGGCCGGGGTCAAGGTCTGCAGGGTGCCCAGGCCCTGGGGAATAGGTCACTTGCCAGCAGTGGGGTGGGGATGGTGGGGGGGAGAGGTGCTTCTCAGTCGGTTGGAGGTCTGGGGAATAGGTCACTTGCCAGGGGTGGGGTGGGGGTGGTGGGGGGGAGAGGTGCTTCTCAGGCGGTTGGGGGTCTGGGTAGGGGCCTGTGGGGCATCAGCACCGGGCTGCCCTTCGGTCACCTGGGAAGTGTGAATCAGGCTGTAAGCGGCTACAACAGCCCCACAGGTAGGTTGTCCAGTAATGCCGCATTTCTTGAAAAGCTCCCATAAACAGACCACACTAGTGGACTAATCCGAGGAGAGGGGTGTGGAAATTACGGCCAAGCTGGCCGGCCATACAAGCTAGCAAGCAACAGCATCTGACTGGCAAGCGATCTTGGTTGGTTAATTCTCAGTGAATTTGCAGTGATTCATACTAAGAATGACAAAAATGCAGTCAATCAGATGTTGCATCTGCCAGTTTGTGTTTCCCACCAGCTTGGCTGTCTTTCTCACACCCCTCACCTTGGACAAGTCCACTCGTGTGGCCCATTTATGGAAGCTTTTCTGCATTTCTTTGAGAGAGAATGTGGCAGAATGGGACATGAGCTGTCAGGTTGGGTTTGGGTGTGTGGGTGGATGAAAGAGTGGATAGCTTGTGTGGATGAGTAGGGGGAGTTTGTTTGTGTGTGTGTGACCTAGCTGACTGCAATAGCGACCATGCCCTCGTCTGCAGCAGGGTGGGCCTGCAGCCGCACAGACTGCACCACTCCAGGCCAGCGAGTCGGCCCCACATTAACTCTGCCCAGATGTCCTCCCATTTCATTGTAGAAGAATATGTGACATCCCTCGTCAAAGCCCTCCAAGACCCACCTAAGCAGGACGCCACCACCAGATGGCATGCGAAGAAAGATGCCATATACAGCACAGCCATGGTGACGTTGGGCAAGATGGAACGGGCCAGCAAGGACTGGTTTAATGCCCACTTATTCCTATCAGGAAAATCATTAACTGATGGTAACAAACAGATGGCAAGGCGGGTTGAGCACTGCACAGAACTGTACTCCCATGACGCCTCAACAACGTGAAGGATCTCCCAGTCATGGAGCAATTAGATACCATACCTTCCAGGGAAGAACTGAACAATGCCATCGACTGCCTCCAGACAGGTAAAGCCCCCGGGAGTGACAACATCCCCCCATAAACGATCGAAAAGGGAAAACACGCTTTGCTGCAACCACTATACCACCTGCTCTGCCTCTGCTGGAAGGAAGGAGCAGTCCCTCAAGAAATGCAAAACGCCACGATCGTGACCCTCTACAAGATAGAAGGGCGATCGTTCTGATTGCAACAACTACGGAGGAATCTCCCTTCTCTGTATCGTAGGCAAGGTGTTTGCTCGCATCCTACTCAAATGTCTGCAGAAACTTGCAGAGCGCGTGTACCCAGAGTGCCAGTGCTGCTTTAGGCCAGGCAGATCAGCAACAGGCATGATTTTCTCTCCGACAACTGCAAGAGAAATGCAGAGAGCGGAACCAGCCACTCTACATGCTGTTTATAGACCTCACTAAAGCCTTTGACCTTGTCAGTCGAAAATGCTTGTTTGATCTCCTGAAGAAGTTAGGCTGCCCACACAGACTCCGTAGCATACTGATATCCTCCCATGCTGATATGAAGGGAAAAGTCCGTTATGATGGATCTTCCTCAGACTCCTTCCCAATCACCAGCGGCGTGAAGCAGGGCTGCGTACTTGCACCGACTCTCTTCAACACATTTTTCTCCAAGCTCCTATTGCATGCATTCGATTCCTCTACTGACGGCATCTACCTATATACCAGGTCCGATGGGAACCTGTTCAGCCTTGCGCGCCTGCACTCCCGGACCAAGGTGAGGACAGTGCTCATCAGGGAGATGCTCTTTGCCGACGATGCGGCCCTAGTTGCCCACACAGAGGGCGCCCTTCAGAGAATGGCCAACCAGTTTGCAGATGCATGCAAACAATTCAGCCTCACCATCAGTATATTAAAAAACCGTCTGCGTGCAAGATGTTGGGGCCCCTCCATCCATCAAAATCAACAGCACCACACTTGAAGCAGTTGAAAACTTCACCTACTTGGGATCAACTATTAACAACTGTCTCTCACATGATGTTGAGCTCGATCTGCGGCTAGGGAAGGCAAACACCATCATGGCCAGACTCTCCAAGAGAGTGTGGGAAAAAACTCCCTCACCAAACACACCAAGATCCTCGTCTACCGGGCCTGCGTCCTCACCACTTTGCTCTACGGAAGCTAGACCTGGACCACGTACATGAGGCAGGAGCATAGGCTGAATGCCTTCCACATGCGCTGCCTGAGGCGCATCCTCGGAGTCAGCTGGCAGGACCACATTACAAACAGCGCCATGCTACTACGCGCTGAGGTCCCCAGCATGTACTCCCTGCTCAGTCGGCGTCATCTACAATGGCTGGGGCACCTACAGCGCATGAGGGACGGCAGGCTGCCAAAGGACATGCTATATGGCCAGTTGGCCGAGGGCAAAAGAGGAGCCAGTGGTCCCAGACTGCACTTCAAGTACACCTGCAGAAGAGACTTCAAGACCTGCAACATCCCCACAGCCGACTGCGCAGTGCTTGCTGGAGACAGGATTGCCTGGTGCCAACATGTTCATGAGGGCTTGAGGGTGGCGGATGAGGCGAGAGGCCAGCTTGCGTTAGAAAAGAGAGTCCGGGGAAGATGCATCGCTCCGATTTCCACAGCCCAGATGACCCAACATGTCTGTGGCTTATGCAACAGAGATTGCCGATCGAGGATCAGCCTATACAGCCACAGCCGGCGCTGCAAAGGCTCCGCCAGCGCTCTGGATCTCTGTGGGGCGCACTGATGGTCTTTTGAGACTGTGATGCCAAAGTGAAAGTGTGTGTGTGTGTGTGTGTGCACGCGCATGTGGATGAGAAAATTTGAGTGCTCTTCCCTTCCTGTGTATGAATGTGTGGGGGGGGATGTGTGTTTGTGTGCGTGTCACTGTGTGGGTGTTTGTGTGTGTGAACATGAGTGAGCTTGTGGATGGATGGACGAGTGTGTCGATAAGTAAGTTCAAATGAGTGTTCTTGCTTTGTGTGTGTTGGTATATGTGCCTGAGTTTGTGTTTATGTGTGCAAGTTGATTGGCAATTTTGAGAGAATGCTTGTATGTCTGCATGTGTGTGTGTGTGTGGTGTGTGTGTGTGTGTGTGTGTGTGTGTGTGTGTGTGTGTGTGTGAGAATGAGAGAGAGGGAGAGGCACATTTTCATTATTGTGGACAAAAGTGCATGTCAGTACATATGCTGATTGCATGTGTGTATTTGAGATCAAAAGGTGTTGGCATGTGTGCTCATTTGCATGTATATCTTATGCATGTGTTTCTCTGATTGTAAGCACTAGTTGAGCCTGTTTAACCTCATTTCATGACAACTGGCTGTTGATATGCAACTATTGCACTGAGGAGAGGATGAGGCAGTCAAAAGCCAGAATATTCTCTAACACAAAATACTGGATACTGTGTCCCTTTCAAATCAATGCAATCTGACTCTCCTTTGTCTTTTTCACATTACAGGTGGTGATGCTCATGGAGTAAGTACGTAGGATGTTTTGTTTGTTGTTTTGTTTTTTTGCAGTCAATGTGTGTTGTTAGTATTGCTTGTCTTTCTGTTTTTTATGGGAGGTGATGGTGGGAAAAAATGCTAATGTGTATAAATTGGCATCTAGGGCATCCTTTCCTTCGGGTATCCGAGCTGTTAGGATATAACTACATTTCTTCACTGGCTTTAAATATCATCTGTGTTTCGTAGATCTATGCATTGTAACTTACTTGCTGGAATCCTTTGAAGAATCTCTGATTTACCTTGTGTGATGTTTTTCATCTTTGCACTTCTGTCAGTGAACAGTTTCAGTGCTATGGGACCCCCTGTGGGTTGGGAGCAGGGATAGACTCATGAAGTTGTGAGAGGCTAATGACTAGGGGTTGTATCGTATGCATGAGAGGGCAGTAACGCCTTACTCTGTGAGTAAATGTCAACTTTTGAGGTAAAATCACTACTAAGGGGTGCATGAGTCGAAAGTGGTGGTTCCTTCTAAATTAACCATGTATTAAAACAACCCTACTTCTCCTTCAGCCAGGACCCATGAGTACAGCCGTAGTAATATTGAGTTAAGCTGCCATTGCTGTCTACTGGTTGCACAGAAAATGCTGTATTTTGGGATACTAGAAACGTCAAACACATCCAAAGAAAATGTATGCTATGAGCAGCATTAATTTATCAAAGCTTTATGTTGAATGCATCAATAGGTCATGAAAGCTCCAACATTTAAACAATGGCAATGCAGGTTGACACACCTACATGCCAAAGCATCTGTTGACATTGTGTACATAGCTAGATTTTTCTGATGCCATGAAAATGATACATTAGAATTGCATTTTTATTATGAAAGCACTGTTCAGATTACATTGCTAAATTTTTGTAAACAAGGAAATGTGTGTCGATGTACACCGGAGTTTCACGAGTTTGGTGGGAAAAGTGCAAGCTGAGGCTGGAGCGAGAACGTCAAATCATGTCAACACGAAAGATGGCAGCGTGCACGTGCGTGTTTGATCTGCAAATGCAATGAAGGAGATGGACAGAATATCGACCGCACAAATCCGATTGATTCATTCCATGATGAAGAAACATACAATATATTTATATTTCATTGACATGAAATATTGGAAATTGCAGATGAGTTAGGCGAGGACTTGCATGTGCACATAATGTGTTATCTCCCAACAAGCAGACGACAGCCAAAGACGCTTGCACATGCCCACCTAGACCAGATTCCCCAGAGTTAGTTACTACATACCTCTTCAGTCACAACTACAACATCACTCATCGCTCATGCATAGCAAGTAACGTCTGATGAATCTTTGAAAGTATTTACTTTAGAGTAAGTCTTGCTCATGAGGAATTTTCCTTCCTTCTCATGCATACCGCCCCAAGGCAATAGGGAATGGCCTGCTCTGATGCTTTCATGGTCAATGGGCCTTCATGGCCCACAGAGGCCATTCACTTATTCATTTGTTATTATGGAATCAATGTGAGTCATTAATAATTTTAAAATGGAACCTTTTCATACCAGCCAAACTGTGCACTTAGCAAACTTTTAACCTAGTTTCTTTTTGAACTTTTCAGGACCACAGCTCTGAAGTTTGATTGACAGATTCCATGAGGACTGCAAGAGTTTTCAAGCCTCCATGCCATTGGACCCCACAAAGACTCTCCTGCCAGTAGCAGCGTCAGTAGCAGCATCGCCACCTCAGGAGCCTGGACAGAAAGTGACCACTGTCTCGTCTTGTTTGTCCTGTGGTCAGTGTGCTGTGGTGCATCAAGAGGCCCGATTTGAATGCACACAAGACGTGGGATTTAATTTTTTAATGTTGTGGTTGTGAGAGGCATTTCTTTATCTTCTTCTTTTGTCTTCCTGTAGTCATGAAGCAATTATTTTGGTTTGCATAGTATGCAAGTTGTTGTGTGATGTGATCATTTTCACTTGCCAATGTGTTAGTGACTACTTTGCTCAGATCGGGCAATAGACACCTTAGTCAAAAGTTGTTGACTTGCATTTTTACATTTTCTTTTATATTGTTTTGTCTGATTCAGGAGACACTTCCGTGAATGAAAACATCGGTTCTGTCTTTTTTCATAGTTTAAGCTCTGGAGTCAGATTTGTAGTAAAGCTTTTTATTACAAATGTTAATGATCCTTTACAAACCAGTGGCAGAAATCTATATATCTTTAAAAAGTATTTTGTTTGGTTAGCTGGATGGGCTTTTTGAAATAATTTTTTACAATTTTGAAGAGTTAATTTGTCCATCTTGCTATAAAAAAAAGTCATGAGAACTATTTACCCCTTGGAACAAAAAATGCAGCAATCAATGAAGGCATCCATCATGCATGGACATCTAGATGAGAGGACAAAGGAACCATATGATAAGTCTTGGCATAATGGAATACTCTGTTGAACACCTGCAGTGTGGGACAAAGGAACCATATGATAAGTCTTGGCATGATGGAATACTCTGTTGAACACATGCAGTGTGGGACAAAGGAACCAAATGATAAGTCTTGGCATGATGGAATACTCTGTTGAACACCTGCAGTGTGGGACAAAGGAACCATATGATAAGTCTTGGCATAATGGAATACTCTGTTGAACACCTGCAGTGTGGGACAAAGGAACCATATGATAAGTCTTGGCATAATGGAATACTCTGTTGAACACCTGCAGTGTGGGACAAAGGAACCATATGATAAGTCTTGGCATGATGGAATACTCTGTTGAACACCTGCAGTGTGGGACAAAGGAACCATATGATAAGTCTTGGCATAATGGAATACTCTGTTGAACACCTGCAGTGAGGGGACTGCAATGCTGGAGAGAGATGTTGTGGACAGAGTCGTCATCACAAGGGTGGTCCCTTGCATCTGGAGGAAGACATATCTTAGCAGTCATCTGTGCTCAGTTGCAAACAGACAGGAAGTCTGCTGTTGCAACCGGAATTGACTCGGCTTGGTGGCAACGTTCTCCAGGCTAGAGAATGTCCAGCTGCCTTGGCTCTAAGTCTAATTGACTCGGCTTGGTGGCAACGTTCTCTAGGCTAGAGAATGTCCAGCTGCCTTGGCTCTAAGTCTAATTGACTCTGCTTGGTGGCAACGTTCTCTAGGCTAGAGAATGTCCAGCTGCCTTGGCTCTAAGTCTAATTGACTCGGCTTGGTGGCAACGTTCTCTAGGCTAGAGAATGTCCAGCTGCCTTGGCTCTAAGTCTAATTGACTCTGCTTGGTGGCAACGTTCTCTAGGCTAGAGAATGTCCAGCTGCCTTGGCTCTAAGTCTAATGCAGTGTGCCTCTTCTTAAGTTTTCCGTGCCTTTCTTGTGATAGCACACCAGTGTGTTCTGTCTTTGGCTGTCTCAGCAATTTCAGCTGGGGAGATGTCGCACCACTGAAGACTGCCTTTCAAACTGTCATTGTAGCTTTGTAGGACTGAGAGTAGTGAATGGGTATTTCCGCAGAGTCCTTGTGGTAGCAGGTCTTGTCTAGATCAGACACTGTTAAGTTATTGCCAATCTCATATGGAAATGAAAATACAGGACATAAAAAGTATACAGTATTACTTTGGATTTAGAGGGCAGAGGACTCTCTGTGATAAGCGTTGTCATAATGGAATACTCTTGGACAAACACACACATTGATGCTAGAAGACAATGTAGTGAATGGAGACTGATGAGAGGACAGTTTCCGAGTTACTGTGATAAGTCATCATGATTCAAACTGTCCACTGATCATCCTTCTTGTAGGGGAAAAACTAGAATTTCAGAACATCAGTCATGTGAGTGCACACTGCATGAGAGGACAGTATTGTGAGGTGCAAAGTGAAGTCCTGGTTGAAAAGCGTTAGTGGACACCTGTCAGGAAGTTCAGTCACAGTAGGGAATTCATGTCACTCGGCCAATCTGAGGGGAGAGGGCAAGGACGTGTTGGGTCTGGTGAGGGTCGTGTGATGGGACAGCTTGGAGCTGTTATCAGTGCCATTTGTGCCCTCTGTACTTAGAAGCGTTTGAGTAGGTTTCAAATGCAGTTTCAAACACTGACATCTATCGGAGCAGAAGGTGATGCTGTCTTTGTTTAATTGGCACTTCATTCTCTTTCTGTCTCTTGTACACTCTGACCAAAGGAGGGTGTATAGATATTAGTTAGGCCTTGGTTGCACGAACCAAGCTTTACATGACACATCACAGACCAAGCTAAAGTTGCTGGAGTATTTTTATGTTTTCTCGTTATTTGCTGTTAAATTGTTATCAGTTTTGTTGTTGACAAATCTTGTTTTGTCCTTTTTGATGTCCCTGTGGGTTGGTAGGCTAAGAAGAGACCCTACAAAATGCATGAAAGATGAATAAATGGGGACATCATGACTAGATTTGCATTTACTATTCTTGTTGTTGTTGTTGTTGTTGTTGCATACCTGGGCAAAACACTCCCAGGATCACCAAGTGGGTGAGATGATTGCGTGACTATTGTGATTTCATGTTCAATGGCCTTACATAGCCTATAAGAGCTGATAGGCAGTAAAACTCATCCATCCATCCATTATCCTTTTTGACAATTCAGTCTGCTTATTGCAAGTACCATCCCCTAAATCATTGTTTCCCTGGACATCTGCAATAATTGTGAAATTTTGCGAGTGACTGTTGAAATAGTGTGGGGGGTGACGTGCCACCTCAACTCCCAGACACCTCATGGCGTTGTCTGGTTGAACTTCTCAGTCTTGATCGTACATTCTCTCAATCTTCTTAAAATTATTTTTCTCAAGTGTTACTTGTGTTTTCAGCATTTGTTTAGTCAACTCGAGTGTTTGTTTCAAAATCTTTGACTTCTCTGATTTTACCTAATTGTTTCTCCATAGTATGGCTGTGTTTAGGTGCCCAGAAAAATTAGTTAACCAATCAGGATAGTTGGTTCATTATGTGTATGTGAATAAAATGTTTGGTAGTCATGGTGTTTAGTTGATGACAAGGTTTTTCGTCACACATAATTATGGGGACCCTTCATTTTCAGTGCTTAATTTAACTGTAAGGTGAATATGATGATGTGGGACATAGTCATTTCATGTTTCAGCAGTGTCTTATTTTGGAGCCTTCCGTGACTCACTGTTTTGAATAAATACATATGTTGTTCTGAAGTGGTCTTTGTATTTTTTTATATCTTCTTTGCAGCTCAAGCTTAGAAATTCATTTCAGAAGTCACTGTGAACAGCATGTTTCTCAATGACTAGAGTACTAGTGCCCATGTGGCCAGCTGTGAAATTACAGCAGCCACTTGTCTTGTTTGATGAAAAATGAAGTTCCCATCAGAGAGCTCTTGATTCTCATGACAGTCTTGAGTGACCAATGACCTTTGACCTGTAGAAAAGCCTCTAGACTCTTGGGATCCAGAGTGTGGCATGTATGATGTTGTCAGGGGTTGGTGACAACTATGAATTGGCAATGAAGATGGAAACGGTCCAGTAGCTCTGGGGTTAGAGCACTCGCACAAGAACCGGATGGTTGCTGGTTCATTTCCCGCCCGAGGTCAGAAACTCTATCTTTCCCCATGCAGGGTTCCAGTTCTGGGTTCGGAGCTTGCTCTTTGATCAAATGAACGCCATACATGTTTTGTGTTGTTTATCTAGTTTGATACCCACCGCTTGGTAAGATTTCCATTGATAAATTTAGGGCGTGTGGGGAATAATCTGAGGTTTCAATAAAGACAAGGGGAACTTTACGTTGCTGTCATTGACTACAGGAAGGCGTTTGATTCTGTTAACTTTCGGAAACTTTGGAAGGTGCTCACAGGTGCATGTTTGTCAACAAAATTCCTTTTGATGTTAAAAGCCATGTGCGCCAACGTCCAAGCTTTCGTTCGATGGGATCACGACCTATCCGATTTCTTTCGGTGTCCAGCAGGAGTGAAGCAAGGAGCAATTGAGAGCCCATCCATATTTTCTGCATATTAATGCTGTAGCACACTACATGGGAAGAAATGGTAAACACGGGGTATAGATGATGCCTGACAAGATTTATTGTGCTCTCTGCCGATGATGTCGCATTGCTATCGACTGCACCAGTTGGCCTCCAAAACCCATTGCACACTCATGCGTGTTTCAAAGATCTTGGATCTGAGGGTAAACACCGAAAAACTGAAGGTATGGTATTCAGGAGAGGAGGTCATGTTGTTGTGGAAGAAAGATGGTTTGTAGAAGATGCACCACTTGAGGCATTGTAGTAAACTAGAGACTTCGCCTGCAATACTGACTCGGGTTCACAGAATGCACTTGAGGTGGTAAATCAATATAAGTACTGTACCTTGGTTATATTATGTGTTTGCAAAAACATTTTCCATTGAAGCTACACCTGATGACATGGCAGTGAGAGGCAAACAAAAGGGTGTAGTCTTCTTGTATTGAGAGTACTATGGAGCGAGCATAGCAAGTAAACGGGTGTGTGTACAAACATCTTTGATGCACAGGTTCAAACGACGTTACTGTACGGTTCTGAAATATTAAAGGTCGAAAGTGGAGAGGACTCACATTTTCATTTGTAAGAGATTATTGGGTTTGGACACAAGGTCTCCAAACCATAAGGTATATGGAGACCTTGGCAGATGTCCACTCTCCGTTACCCTTGTGTGTTGGGGATAAAAAGTGACCCACCGCGTTTCCCTACGCGATTCGTAAGAGGCTGTTGTGAATGTAGTGTGGGATGCCTGTAGAAGGTTCTGGATCTTCCCTCTTTGTGCGTATGAGGGGAGGGGGTGGTGGATTCAACTGGTGTGCATGTTTTGAATAAGTGGAGGTCGATGAACTACGTCATCTGATGACGTCACAATGATTTATTGACGTAGCTAGGTGCGACAGTTAGGGGAGAGCTCAAATTTTAGCTGCGGGAACATTACATCCTCTACTTTCCTGGCGCAAGCTGGGAGGGCCCCTTAAAGAAAGAGGCAATCTTTCCGCAACAAGGCGAATAAAGAGGGACGTCATGACTCGATTTGCGCTTACTGTAAACAGTTGTAGTGATTTTCGTACTCAATGGCTGATAGGCCATAAAACTCACTCCATCCATCCATCCATCCATCCATCCATCCATCCATCCATCCATCCATCCATCCATCCATCCATCCATCCATCCGCTCTTGGTCAACAGCAGTATCAGGGTCATTAGATTCTGGCGGAGACTTAGACACATGAAAGATGACCCAGATAGCATTTAAATCGGGCCCCATACTGGCCCAATGTCGGCCAGACGTGCGGGCCCAGCACTGGCATCTGGCGCTGGCCCGGTGCTGGGAATGAGAATTTGACCCGCACTGGCCCGGTGCTGGCTACGTGTGGGCTGCATGTGGGCCAGCCGAGCCAAGCCACTACACTACCTGAACTGGCCCGGTGCTGGCCACGTTTGGGCCCAAACGTGGCCAGCACCGGGCCAGTTCAGGTAGTGTAGTGGCTTGGCTTGGCTGGCCCACACGCAGCCACTACACCTAAATTGGCCCAATGCTGGCCAGGTTTGGGCCAGCCAGTGTGAGGCTACTGTATATACTACACCCAATGGACCCTATGCTGCTTGTGTACAGGCCAGAAGGGGGCCTGCCATCCCCAATGCCATTCCTCCCTCCCACCATTCATGCCATTTCAGAGACCTGTATGAATATGCTGATCATACTACATGCACATCAGGTTTGAAGGAATCACACGGGACAAGATGTTTCTTTTCCATGGATTTTATTCATTCCAGTACTGAAACTGGAAAACAACAGAAAAATCATTGTGTACAAAGTAGCGCACAAACTGGACATTTGTATGCAATAAGTAACAAACTTTGAAAACAAAGCACAGACTTTAAGTTAGGTAAGAAAAATAAAGAGAACAAGATTTAATTGTCCCCTGATTCAAAAAATGATTTGAAGTCTAGAAATGTAAAAGAATTGTTCTTGGTTACCCCACCCCACCCCCCACCCCAGGAATCATGCAGGACAACCTTATTTAACCCTGCGCGTGTCAGACCGGAATAATCTTGCAGTTGGAAAAGTGTGATTTTTAACTAGTATTAATATCATTCAATCACTTTCCCCTAGTGAAATTTCTTGAACTGATTTTGAAAACATGGATTGAAGATGTATGTTTGACTCAGTGATGTTTCAAGAGTGGAGAGAGAGAGAGAGAGAGAGAGAGAGAGAGAGACAGAGAGAGAGACAGAGAGAGACAGAGAGACAGCGAGAGAGAGATAGAGAGGAGAGAGAGAGGGAGGAGAGGGCGAGGGAGGGAGGGAGAGAGGGAGGGAGGGAGAGAGGGAGGGAGAGGGAGGGATGGAGGGAGGGAGGGGAGGAGCGGGAGGGAGGGGAGGGAGAGGGAGGGAGGGAGGAAGGGAGAGAGAGGGAAGGAGAGGGAGGGAGGAAGAGAGAGGGAGGGAGGAGGGAGGGAGGAGGAGAGAGAGAGAGAAGAGAGAGAGAGAGAAAGAGAGAGAGAGAGAGAGAGAGAGAGAGAGGCACAAACACACACGTCCCTAAGCCTATACCAAACACACGCTAAATAATGACTGCAGAGAGAGAAGAGAGAGATAGAGAGAGAAAGGGAGGAAAGAGAGAGAGGACAGAGAGAGAGACAGAGAGAGAAAGAGAGTGAGAGAGAGAGAGAGAGAGAGAGGGGGGAGGGAGGGGAGGGAGGGAGGGAGGGAGGGAGGGAGGGAGGGGAGGGAAGGGAGGAAGGGGAGGGGAGGGGGAGGGAGGGGGAGAGAGGGGAGGGAGGGAGGAAGAGGGAGGGAAGGAAAGGGAGGGAGGGAGGGAACTAGGGAGGAAGAGAGGGAGGGAGGAAGAGAGGGAGGGACGGAGGGAGGAGAGAGAGAGAGAGAGAGAGAGAAGAGAGGAGAGAAGAAGGAGAGATGGAGAGAGAGGAGAAAGAGGAGGAGAGAGAGAGACAGAGAGGAAGAGACAGAAAAGAAGAGAGAGAGAGGAGAGAGGAGGACGAGGAGAGAGAGAGAGGGAGGACGGAGGTGGAGGGAGGGAGGGACGGAGGGAAAGGGGGGAGGAGGGAGGGAGGGAGGGAAGGGGGGAGAGGGAGAGGAAGAAGGGGAGGGAGGGAGAGGGAGGGAGAGAGGGAGGGAGGGAGGGAGGGAGGGAAGGAAGGTAGAGGAGGGAGGGAACGAAGGAGGAAAGAGAGGGGAGGGAGGAGAGAGAGAGAGGAGGGAGGGAAAGGAGAAGAGGAGAGGGAGAGGAGGGAGAGAAGAAGAGAAGAGAGAAGAAGAGATGGGAGAGAGTGGAGGGGAGAGATGGGAGGAGAAAGGGAGAGAGGAGGTGGGAGAGAGAGAGAGAGAGAAACAACGTTGTTCCCAAGTTAGTTGTTCATCAACAATTATGCCTAGCACTCTGTGTTCAGAAACTTGCTCAATGATTTCATTTTCTAGCATAAGGTTGATGGTTAGGGATTGTCGTTGACGTTTTTGTCTTGTAGTTAGGATCATGCACTTGGTTTTTGAGGGGTTTATGACCATTCTATTTGATGAACACCATTTTTGTAAATCATCAAGGGTAACGTTCAGGGTGCATTGGATGGAATTTATGCTTCTGTCACTTACGCTGATAATGGTGTCATCTGCAAACATAGTGCATTTGATACTTTCATTTGATATACTCAATGGTAGATCATTGATATACAAGCTAAAGAGCAATGGACCTAAAATTGAGCCTTGTGGAACCCCTGACTTTACCAATCGTCTCGAGGAATACGACCCGTTGACATAGACACATTGGCTTCTATGCGTCAAGTATGATCGGAAGAAGGAGACTGATGTTGGATTTTTCAAGTACATCGAGAGTTTATCAAGGAGAATTTCGTGGTCAACTAGGTCAAATGCCTTTTTCAAGTCCAAGAAAATGGTACCAGACAGTTCACGGTTGTTTATGGCTGATAGCCAGTCATTCACCAGGAAGGATAAAGCAGTTTGGCAGGAGTGATGGGAGCGAAAGCCGGATTGCAATTGATATAATAAGTCAAATTGGTCAAGATACGAGAAAAGATGTTTGTGAACGTGTCTTTCTAGTGGTTTGGAGATAAGAGGCAAAATTGAGATGGGACGGTAATCATCGGGTACTGAAGCAGTCTTAGATTTAGGCAATGGAATGACCTTGGCCTGCTGAAGACGAGACGGGAAGATACTGTTTCTTATACACAAGTTATAAATGTGTGTCAATGAAGGCAGTATGGCGGGGAGCGAAATTTTTAGTAAATGAGAACTGATGCCATCAAGGTCCGTGGATCGTTTGCTTGAAAGTTGAAAGATGTATTGCATCACCTCATGTGAGGTGACAGTAGGAATATGGAATGCAGCATCATGAGGAAGTCTTTCATTACAGAAATCCTCAATACGTTGAACAATATCCCTTGATAGACCGGGAGTGTGTTTAGTCGATTTTGCATGGATTTTATCAGCTATTGTCGTGAAGTGTTCGTTGAATTGTTCAGTATTAATAGTTGGAGGTATGTTGCAGACTGTTTTGGAAGTTCGTATGAAGGTATTAATTCCGCGCCATAACATTGATGTGTCATTGCCGTTTTCAATTAGCCTTTGAAAATAAGTTTTTTTTGCATTTCGAACCAGAGTCTTGACACGGTTTCTTTGCTTCTTGTAAGCCGGGATATCATTGTCTTTTTTAAGTCTATCTCTCGTTTT